>CM053790.1:151320165-151632665 GCA_028749045.1 Cupressus sempervirens
AAGCAAGGCAATTCCTTCTTCAATCCTTCTATCCTCCTCAGATATGGATCTACTGCTACTAGCATAATCTCCACTAGTGCTTACACTTCTTGACAACAAAGGGCAAATATTTAATGTACTAAAAGTAGTTTCCACAATAGGAAAATCTCCAGCCTATTTCAAGCTCACTTTTTTTGTTTCCAATCTTCTAAGAAGATTCTCTCTTGTAAACTTATCAGTGCAAGATATCACTTGCTCAATCATCTATGTTATCTTCTTGAATAGTGGTGTCAAGGTTTTCAAAATCTTCCATATATGCTCATCTTCATCTTTAGATCCATTACAAAACTTAATTCCTGCAATAATTTCTAATATTCTACCAAAATAACTTCCTACAGATTCATCTTCCATAATTTTAGCCTCTTGAAACAAACATATCCAATTTTGTAATATGATTCTCTTAGCATGCTTATCACCTTTAAAAGTAGATTCCAAAGCTTTTCAAATTTCATGAGATAAATCTAAGGATTTTACTTGGTTGTAATCATTTTTAGGAAGAGCTAAAAAAAGTGCTTTTCTAGCAAGCATTCAATGCATTCTTCAAGTTTCCTTTCTTCTACAATCTTCTTTCCATTCTTTATCATTAGCCAATATCCTAGAGCCATGCATAGAAGATGTGTCTTCATCTTCTCTTTCCAACTGTTGTAGTTAACTCCATCAAACTTGGGACTTTCTTTTATGAAATGACCTGCCATTGATGGGTAAGGCCACAATAATGGTTCTCACTTTTCATCACGAAGAAATTAGATGAAAAGTGGGAAAATCAGCTTTTAGGGGCTTTGAATGAAGCCCCCCCCTAGGGCTTTGGCTGAAAAGTGGGCCAAGGGGCTTCGTTCGAACCCCCCTAGGGCTAATAGGTGGCCAAAAAGTGGGCCAAAGGGGTTCATTCAAACTCCCCTGGGGCCACTAGGTGGCCAAAAAATGGGCCATGGGGCTTTGTTTGAACCCCCCTAAGGCCACCCAAATAACCCGTTTGGGGGTTTTGAATGAAGCCCCTTCATTCAAAGCCTCTCCAAGGGCTTCATTCGAAGCCCCCTTCATTTGAAGGTCCCAAAATTGGAAATTTTACAAACTTACTCAAATTTTTATCAATCTTTTCCCTTTTAAGGGCTTAAATATAGGCTAAACATGTCCATATTATAAAACTAAATATAGAAAATTGTTGTACTCTGGATAAACTTTCCAATGACTATATTTTTAGTATATATTGTGTTTATTGCAATGTTTAATTTTTAGTTTTATTAAATATAGGTTGTCTGGCCATTTCACAAATTTGGATTTGAAGCTTTGAGAAAAATAGATAATGAGAAAATAAAAAAATATGCACATCAAAGGTATGTGTGTTTTTTATTAGATAAACAAGTTTTACAGGGACCTTGAAACCCAAGAGTTAAAACATAAACACGGCTGATAATAAGTGTTAAAAACCTAGCCAAAAAAGAGTTAGTCTAAAGGCTGATAATAAGCACTAGGCCTAGCTGAACAACAAAGGCCATAGGAAAGGCCACACTGTTTTTTGAAAAATGAAAAAAACAAAAGCCAGGACAAAAATTTAGACAAAAAAGGAATAGCTAGAAACAAAAGGATAGAAAAGAGCTAATCCTCATTCTTTCTTTCCAATTCCTACATGACTTGGGCAGCCTCGTAGGCCATCTAGTTCTCCTCAACCTCCTGCTAATAAGTCCTATGAACATCCTAGTCTAGACAAGTGTAAGTGATACCCATGGCAGTTTCATCATCAAATCTGGCTTTTCCCCTATCTTTACCTTCCTCATCCCCCAGCATTCCTCTATCTTTCAACAAACTAATTAAAGATAGGTTATTGTCATTTATCGAGTTGAGCGGTGAGAATATCTAGCTCAATAGATTGTGGTTGTAATTTTCCAAGTTGAGAATCCTCCTTTCCGCTAGGCTAATTCTATCATTCTGGTCTGTCCCTTTCTCAAGACCCTTCAAATTCCTGGCTCCTTCCATTTGACCCAACTTCTCCTTAACCTCCTCCAGCTCATGAAAAAGCCACTTGATTGACCTAAAATTGTCAATCATGTTGTTGTGGGTGTTGTTCAAAAGGTTTATCCTAGTTTCCCTAGCATTATTAGAGATTGCCACAATCATAGGGTTAATTAGCTCTTCAAGTCACGGCTCCTCCTGGTTGTCCACTAGAATCTGCGGATTCATCACTTCTCTAAAAATACCCATTTTTGTTGTCCTCACATTAAAATTCCTCCAGGATTTCCTCCTTTCTTTGGCTAGCACTTCCCCCCCCTCATCTCCAATACTATCCTTTTTTTTCTCATCTAGATGGGCATGAGGATGGATAGGGGAGAGAAGCAACGAAGACATATCTAGTTCCCGCTGCATCCTCTCATCCTCCAATCCCACCCGCTTGTGTTTCTTCCCACCCTGGTCTTCCTTTTTTTCCTCCTGCTTCTTATCCTCACCTTCAGTCTCCATGTCCTCCTCTTCATCACTATAGTCCTTCTCCTCATTCCCAAGCACCTTCTAACCATGACCCCTAGGGAATTTTCTACTAGGGGTAATGGGAGAAGGTGACTTCTTATCATCTGGTGTAACTTTTTTACCAGAGAAAGTTAACCCCCCTTCCTCAGAGCTAATGCTCTAAATATCATCTGAGTTAGAGGAGTAGCTTGAGCTACCATTTTCCTCTTTCGTAGCCTATGAGAGGATGTTACTTATCATCTGAGCCTTAAAGTGCTCATAGATAAGCAATAACAACCCCTCATGCAAAGCGGGGTTAATAGTGGGCTTCTTTTTGAAGCTAGACACCGCCTTGCTCATGGAAGTCAACAAATAGAAAGGAAAAGAAACTTTACTATCATGCCAAAAATGATTCAAAAGAATGAAATGGTGGGTGTGAACACGATCAAACCTAGGGTCAAGAGTAATGTACTCGATGATGGCACGTAGAAAATACCTCCATAGTTTCATTATGGAATCTAGATCATAGAACATATCACTTTTTTTTAGGGCTTTCAGCTCCTTAGTGTTCTCAACGAATTCCTTCACTTCATTGGCCGAGAGGTTTTTGTCCCTAAAGAACTTAAAACCCTCCATCAGAATCTCAGTTACAGTCAAAATCACCTCATCCGTTATTAGAAATGAAACCCCATTCACCTTGACTCTACCGTCCTTCCACGAGCTAACCATGTTGTCAATCACATCTTGATCAAAACCATGCAGCTTCATGATATATCTTGTAATCTCGCCCTGTTCCAGTTTCTCCCACACTTTGTTCCTACTTCTCCATTTTTCCATCTTCCCCACCAGTTCTTTTTTGCACCTTTCACCCACCATTTCAGCACTATGCACTCCCACAATTCTCATAAGCATAGCACACTGTAACTTCACCACCTAATGGGGACCACTGTGTTTAAGAAAAAAGCCAAAGAAATTAACCTTATAGTAGCACAGGTTGCATATGCAAAAAATGACCCATAAAGTGTGTTGAATAAATTGTAATAAATTCCACCTCTTGTACTTTCTAATACAACCTTTATGGATCGTACCCTTTCCCCAAAAACCATTCCTAGTCATAATTGCAAATTGATCTCCTTTGTACTCCTTTGGATCTTATCCAACTCAATCAGGCTCTTAACATCCACCAAAAAAAAAATTCCTAGTTGCCAAGTCATCTTTTGGTTAGATTCGACACCTTTATTTGCGAACCAATCTGCCACCGGGTTCGCTTCCTGAAAAATGTGAGTGACATGGACTCTATTAAATTTAGCAAGAGTCTCACGTGTCTCTTCAATTAGATTTGCAATTGACCACAAATAATGAGAATTGATATTAATACATTTAATAATGTTATTTGAATCCCCTTCAAGCTGAAGATTAGAAACTCCAACTTCAAAAGCCAGTTTCACCACATGGCAAGCAGCACTTGCTTCCACAAAGTGATTAGTTTGGAAGCCCAGTGGGAGAGAGAAGGCCGCTACTCTCTCACCATTTAATTCATTTCTTATTATGCCCCCACTTCCCGAGGAGCCTGGATTTCCATTGGAAGCCCCATCAAAGTTAGCTTTATGCCATCCTTCTAGGGGGAGAAGCCACTTGGCTTCCTATCTTTTTAACATTTTGTCTTTTTCCTTCTCAATTTGTCTACCACCTACTTCGGTATCTCCCCCCTTCCTTACTAGGTAGTTTTCCTTTATATTTTTATAAATCTTCTTCCCGAGCACTATGGCTGACTCCTCTCTATCTCTGAAGATTCTATTGTCCCTCTCCTTCCATATGCTCCAACAGTAGTGAGGTAAGATCCATGTACTTAATTCTTGCAAAATAGACAGATTGAACAAATTTTTTCATTGGCTAAAAAAATTCAGGAGATTATCTGGCATGCACTAGCTAATCCCTAAGTCTTGGGTTAGGAAATCCCAAACCTGCCTTGAGTAGGAATAGTGAATGAACAAGTGGTTGCCTGTTTCTAGCTGGTTCTTACATAAAATACATCTGCTTGGCATAATCTGTCCTCTTTTTATAAGGTTATCTTGAGTGAGCATTTTATTCTGTAGGGCCAACCAATAAAATATATTGATTTTTGGTATGAGGCCAGGGAGCCAAGTTCTCAACCATGGAGGCTTCTCTTTTAAGCTCCAAAGATCCATATAACCTGAAGCAACAAAGTAGTTTTCATTGGAATTGTCCCCCTAGATCATTTCATCCCTCTTGTTGTTGAGAGCCATAGAATTTAACATTAACATGATTGGATTTAGATCTTTAGAGATAATAGATAGATCTTTCCAACCTTGGTCGTTCCTATAGTTACTAACTTTCGGTCCAAAATGTTGAATACAGTGATTCACCCAAACTTCATAGACAAGATTGTTCATAAGGGGACCCTAAATAAGCCAACTATTAGACCAAGATTGGATATCCTCCCCATTCCCCAATTTCCAAGATACTTTTGCCTTAGCCAAGTCCCTGGCTTTCAGAAAACCATTCTAGATAGCAGATCCTCTAGGAATATTCTCACTAAAAAGGGTGAACTAAATTGAAGGCCTCTTAATATACTTGTTAACCAAAATGTCTCTCCATTCCCTAGTGTTTTTGAAGACACGCCATAATTGCTTTTCCAAAAGAGCCTTATTTAGATGAGTAAGCTTCCTTATACAAGACCTCCATATTTCTTAGGGAGACAAACTTTGTCCTAGGCAACAATACGATATCTTTTTTTTCCTTCTACACTAGTCCATAAGAAATCTGCCTGTATTTTCTCCA
Organism: Cupressus sempervirens; assembly: GCA_028749045.1. NCBI lineage: Eukaryota > Viridiplantae > Streptophyta > Pinopsida > Cupressales > Cupressaceae > Cupressus > Cupressus sempervirens. The sequence continues at coordinate 151,325,446 of CM053790.1, forward strand.
TCCTCTCAGCAAATTTCATTGGAATCACAAAAAGACTCAAAGCGTACACGGGTAAGTTCTAAAGGGTGGACTTAACCAGTTGGCATTTGCCAACTTGGCTAAGAGTGGCACCTTTCCAACCTACTAACTTTTTGTTGAACCTGTCTAAAATACCGTTCCAGAAGGAGTCAGGAGGAATCATTCCCAAAGGAAGCCCAAGGTAAGTAGAGGAAAACTTTCCCGCTCCACAACCCAGAATCCTAGAAATTTTTCTCTGTCTATCCTCTGGGGTATTAATAAAGTATAAAGAGCTCTTATCCTAGTTAATAAGCTGACCCAACCCTCTAGAGTAGATATCTAGGACTTCCTTCATAGCTTTTGCCTCCTTAATTAAAGCCTCTCCCTCCATGATAGTATCATCAACAAAATGTTGATGCGAGAAAGGATCACTTTTAGAGGAAGGTTTTATCCCTTTGATTCTACCTTCCTTCTTCTTTCTCTCAATAAGCCTTCCTATATATTCAACTAGGATAATGAAGAGAATAGGCAAGGGAGGATCCCCCTAACGAAGACCTCTAGAGGGTTTGAAAAAATTTGAAGGAGCTCCATTAACCAAAACAGCAAGAGAGAAAGTAGAAACAAGCTGAGAAATCAACTTACAAACTTTTAAATCAAACCCAAAAGCCTTGAGCACCATCTCAAGAAAAGACTAGTCAACTTAGTCATAGGCTTTTGAGAGGTCCAATTTAAGCAACATCCCTTCCTATTTGTCAGCTTCCATAGAGTGAATCACTTCATGCACCATCATGATCGAGTCTAAAATCTGTCTGCCCGGGACAAAACCTGTTTGTTGTTGTGATATGATCAAAGGGAGGAGCTTGAGCAACCTAGAAGTAAGCACCTTTGAAATAATCTTGTAAAAGGAATTGCATAAACTAATAGGTCTAAACTTTTCCAAAGAGTTAGCCCCAGGAACTTTGGGAATGATAACCAAGAAGGTGGAATTAATCTCCTTAAGAATACTCCTAGCTCCAAAGAATTCTTGAACTACCTTCACCACATCTTCCATCACCACCTGCCAATATAATTGAAAAAAGAAGGTTGAAAACCCATCTAGGCCAAGAGATTTATCAGCAGGAAAGGAAAAGAGAGCTTCACGAACTTCAAAAGAAATAGGAATAGCTCGAAGCATTAAATTATGGTGAGGTTGGATGATCTGAGGAATGCAAGCAACCATGTCTTCCTGGTCCACCTTAGACAAAAAAGGGTCCCAAGATAAGAGAGAGGAGAAGAAGGATACAGCTTCAGCTGATATATCATTCTCCTTAGTCAACAGATCATGCCTTTTCTTGATACCAACAATTCTATTATTAGCTCTATGCTTGAGAGTGCTTAGATGAAAGAACTTCGAATTCTGATCTCCATCTTTAAGCCAGTTAATCCTAGATCTTTGTCTCTAGAACTTCTCCTCTTTACTAATAATATTATGTAAGTCTAAAAGAATAGACAACTCAGCCTCCTTATTAAGCTCGTCATACCCATCATGCTGAATAAAGGCTTGAATAGAAAAGAGTTTATTCGACAAGTCATCTTTCTCAAGAAAGATATGGCCAAAATCATATTTGTTCCAAACTTTAACCATCCTCTTAACATTACTCAGTTTTTTCGCAACTCTAAACATAGCAATGCCTTCCGCATCTATTCACCACCAATATTTTACTTTATCCAAAAGATCAGGATGAGTGGTCCACATTTTTTCAAATCTAAAAGGGGGGTTCCTTCTAGGTCCTATAGGAATAACCGAGAGGGAGATAGGGGAATGGTCAGAACCCACGCTAGGCAGAAGAGCTAACCTACAAGAGGAAGACTGCAACCAATCAGGAGAGATTAAAGCTATGTCCAATCTGACTTGGATACAATCCTGCCCAATACATTTGTTTGACCAAGTAAAGGCACCTCCCATTAGATCGAGATCCAAAAAAGCCAAACCATTGATGAAGCTAGAGAGATCTTGTTTACTTTCTCAGTCCAAGGTTAGACCACCCATCTTCTCCTCATCCACAAGAGGGGTATTGAAATCTCCCATAATGATACCTTTCTTTAAATTACTACTCTGCACTAGCTCTCCTACTTTAGTCCAGTAATTCTTTCTTTCTCTTTTATTGTTAAGAGCATATAAATTCAGCAAAAACCAGTTATCATTGGATTGAATATGATAAACTTTACAGAAAATAATATTACCTTCATTAAAAACTGATTCAACTCTAAAATGCTTGTTATTAAATAGAGTCAGCAGACCTCCAGAAGCACCCTCTGAATCTAAAGCCTCCCCACTCATCATGTTACCAAACTTAATTTTCCCCAAAAAATCCCTTTTCAACTTAGTTTCTTGGATCATCATAATACCAGGTCTTTGATCATTGATCAAATTCCTAATAATTTCTTGCTTGTGGGCTCCATTTAGGCCCCTAATATTCCATGAAATAATCTTTATTTTCCATTCTTGGAACACTCCTAAAGAGTTCTCTGGTGCCCATTTTCCAAACATCTTTTGGTCGCCTCCTCTTTTGGTTTGTTTCTTTGATCTTCTACCTCTTCTAGCCATTGTTCCCACATCTAATTTATAGTTGCTTCTAGTCTCCACTGAAGAGGCCAAAGAGGGTTCTCTAACATATTTCTTCCTAGGCTTAGGGGAAAGGAAAACTTCTCTTTCCAATTCAATGTCCAACGACCTAGATACAATAAGAGCATTCTCTGGAGTACTTGGAAGATCCTCCCAATCATCAAGAACCTTCTCCAAAACATCATTCTCCACTACTCTTTCATCTCCTACTCTAGAGGAAACAAGATTATCCTCTGGACCTTGATAGATAATTATATCCTTCTTTACTCTATCCTTTTCTTCTTCCTTGGAGGCCAAAATACACCACCCTTCAGACTCTTTAGGGATCCCTTCCAAATCAGCCTCCAACATAATCTGTTGTGAAGCTTCCTTGCATTCAATTACCATAAGATTAACCTGTTGCAATACTGTTGTCCCTTCCATGACCTAAGATTCCACTATCTCTTGAATGACATCTTGAATTTCATTTGGGTCATTTGCCTCTGGCAGTTCCTTTAGATCGACGAATCCATCAGCATTTAAGGATTTCTGGGCTAGATCCAAAATCTCAGTTTGGGTAACATCCTTCTAATGTGTGTTACCTTTCTAGAAAATCAAGAAAAAAATCATTTTGATAAACACAACTCAAATTATATTGATAAAAAAAAAGCTATGTCTAAGTTATCGTTAGCACCACTTTGCCACTAAATAAAATCTATATTTTTAATGAAATTGAATTCAAAACCAAATAAACTTTATAGATATTGATGTTATATTCTATCCTTGAAAGAGTTTTGTCATTATCATTTTTCAAAAAAAAAAGCTATCTTGATCAAACGACTTGTCACTCTTTGAAAATTTTGATTTTCATATAAACCAATTCTCAAAGGAGATGGAAAAATAAACTTCAATTGATTTTTATAAAAAAATTAAAAACTACTTTTAGAAACTAGATAGAAAATTCTAAAAATTCTTTATGATTTTGTAGCAATATGCATTTGAAAATCAAGTTTTTGTTAAAAATATCTACTTTAGTGTCAAACTTGGCCAAAAAGTAGGAACCATTACCATCGCCTTACCCTAGCAATCTCCTTAATCTGTTAAGCTTTTCCTTTAAGGATTTGATGCTCTGATACTAACTATTAGAAAGGCCAGGGTTGTTGTTGCACCAAAAGATCGACCTTGTAATGCCCGATACAACCAATAGTCTTATAGAACCACATGAGGTTGTTAAGCCATGTCGCAAATCTTACAAGGGACACTAGCCCACATCTTTTATATATATATATATATATATATATATATATATATATATATATAGAGAGAGAGAGAGAGAGCAGGGGGGGTTCATTCATTGTTTTTGTCTCATCAAGTCTTTTTTTGTTTGCCCAAACTATCATTGAAAATCACATTTGACCAGTGATTTGTTTCCATCTTTTCAATTATTTTTGAATAATATATGAGATATGTCATAAAAATTGTTTTAGTAGGTATTGGCCCTACTTCACTCAACAAAATATCACAATTAATCAAACTTTTGATCTTAAACTTGTTTGTGATCAAGCATATTTGAATTCTCTCAATTTGATTGCACTTCAAAATAGAAGTTTTGTTAGTCCACAAATCATATCTCTAGAGCACAACTTGAAGCACTAGAATACCAAAAACAAAACCTAAAAAGTTTTCTATTCCCAAAGTTTAGCCTCTTTACATCTATTTTGAACAACATTCATTATTTCCATCTACCCAAAGTTTCTTTCTTTCTACAACCCTCCCAAATTAACTTCTTGTTAAAGTCAAACACAAGATATTTGTACTAAATTTCTTCAAAGTAATGTCTCAAAGTGGAATTTATACTAATTTTTCTTTCTTTAGTTAGAAAAAATCATAATTTTAGTCTTATTGATATTATTAGTCCTCATTGCCAATACATAGGCAAGGAACTAATGTTTTTAGTTGAGGTCACAATTAAATTTTTTTAATCAACATTAGTGAGTTACTAAAGTTGAAATATCAAGATTATTTTTTTATTAATTTTGAGTTAGTAATTTCTACTTTCTGATTGGTTAATGAAATTTTTCCTAAGGGTAAATTTAATTTTTGCACAAAAAATGTAGAGAAATAGATCTCTGGAATGTTCTTAAAGTTCTAGAATTCTTCATCTCCTCAAAGCTTGCAAAAACTTAACCACAAAGAAACCATGACTGCAAAATTCTCTGCTAGTTCTACTATCAAGTGATCTACTAGAGACTTCAAAAGAACATTTTTTGAATCTCTATTCTTGGCCTTTTAGTATCCAAAAATATGCAATTCTCTTCATTTCCTCCACATAGAAAAATGATGGGCCATGAATGAAAGGGTCTTGTAACCCAAAAATTGAACTAGAGTACTCTACAAAACTAAAAATGAGCAATGCACATGACAAACATTGGATAATTGGAGTCACTAACCGCCATTGAATTTGTCAACCAAAGACCCAATTTTCTATCTTGATATGTACCAATATCTCATTTTCAGCATTAAACATTCCAACAATTAGATGTATATGGTGTAGATTCAAACTCCCAGAAGTGGTGTTATCGTCTTGTACAAAGGGTTCAATAGGAAATTTGGGCCACTTTTGACGCTCAATAAGAAGTACATCCACAAATAATTCACAACCTTGAAACATTAAACAAATTGGTTTTCTTACCTAATCATTTATTCTTTATGGTACAAATTATAACAAAACTACTTAAAGATTATAGTCTTTTACCATGATCTGCTAATGTTTCAGTTTCAAAGTTTTAACTGGTACAGCTTTCCCATCTTGTAGAGTGACCTTGTAAACTTTTCTAGTGCTTCCATTTAAGTCTTCCACACAAAATTAAATCTTACATAAAAATACACTTTACCTCTTCCATAAGTGCTTCAACTTTTTCAGTTCCTACGAATTAATTTCAATGAATGTGATAGTGAAATGTAATTCAAATAATAATAAAATGACCTTTGAAAACTTATTTTTAGAATTATTATAAAATATTTGTTAATGTTTTTTATACAATTTATTCTGTTGATGTCTCGGTTGGAATGAGATTGGATTGAATTGAATTTCCAATTTAGCCAACAATAACAGAATAAGAATCAAACACATGAAACTAAACTAAAAATCTTCATCTGCCATCAATATAGATATGCCATATTCTCCCACTATAACACATATAATGATTGATTTTAATCCCTTCTAGGTTCAACTCAATTAAAGCATCACTACAATAGATAAGAAATTAGGGCAAAGATCCTTAGCACTTTGCTTACTAAATTTTAGTGCTTTTCTATGACGCTTTGTATTGTGTAAAGCTCTTTATAAGAATAAGCTTTTTATAGAAATTGAAAAGATAAATAATGACTAAATTGATAAATTTTTGGCATTGAAATAGGTTTCCAAAATTAACATTTGTCATTATTCACATTTCTCATATCTTTAAAACCTTATGACCTACATACTTCTACTAATCTCGAGCTGCAACAAGGACGCAAAGTGTCTAGTTCCTGCCGATAGAAGAAAATAATATAAATTTTATGCAATAAGAAAATGTATAAAGTATTGAAAATAATATGTTGCATTTTGTGTATTAATAATTAAAAACCCTACAAAACAACAAGTGCATTTGTCAATACATATATTTTTATGAATTATTTCAAATATACTATAGATGAAAACTTTATAGTCGTAAAAATTAATTGAATAATAAATTTTTTTAATTGGACAAACAAATAAAGGTAAATATATTTTTATGAATTATTAGTTCTTTGAAATATAATATAGATGAAAACCTTATAGTTGCAAAAAGTAATTGAATAATGAATTGTTTTGATTGGACAAACAAATAAAGGAAAAAGTTGCACTCCCTAGTGTAGCACAAAACAACCACTCAAATTGTTGATAAATATATTGTTTTAAGTTATTGTAAATATAATAAATATGAAAACATCAATTTTTTTAAATTATCGGTAAATAGACAAGGCCTTGATTTTGTATTTATTAATAAAATTGGAAATTACAACAGAGTAACTTTGTTCAAACGAGCACTGGTAGGAAAGAACAGAGAAGAAAACCTCCAGTCTAGCCCAGGACAAATGTCATTTATTATTACATCATAAAAGGGGCATACCCTAGTTAAATTAACTCATAAATAATATTACAAAGAAAATATTGTAATACAAATTAACACAATAGTCAATAATTCTTCAATGTCGTTGAGACCAATTGTAGTTGGACCATTCCAACCATTGTATTTTACATCCTTTTGTTATTAAACAGCGTGCTCAACCCTACCTAATTACTTAACCATCAAAATTGTTAGTGATATGGTTGCATAATCTTTTTACATGTGATGTATGCCTTAGAGGAAATTATTATTCCTTTCTTTCAATTCATTTTTGATATCTCCTACAAAACTCGAAATAAGGCCTTCATCAAAAAAAATCTTTTTATTCCTATTATAAGCAAAATCTTTAAACTTCCTAAATAATTAATATTAGATGCCTTCCTACTAGTACCTTTGGCCCTGTATTTAAAATAATAAGCCTTGTCTCTTTTATGCTTTTCTTAAGTAAAATAGATAAATGAACTCATTAAAATACCTAAAATCTTCTAATGTCATGAATACATCTACATATCCTTGAAAGATTCCAATAAATTAGTCTTTAGCAACCAACATCTTAATTAGTCTTACAGATCGAACAGCAAAGCTTAATATAATAAGTTGAAGATTTCTACTAAATATTAATTATCACTTCTAGGTTTTCACCTCCAACCCGAATCAGTCACAACCATCTCACAGTTAAGCTAACAGAGGCTCTAACTCTTACTCCATAATACCTAGTGAAGAGGGTGTTATGAAAATAGAGTACCTCTCTTATTGCAAATACAACCATAAAGATATTAATTTTAATATTAAATTTAGAAGGCTAATCATTAGAAGCTAAACTACCCACTCAAAATTTCCAGACCAATTCTCAATAAGTATCATGTTACATTACTTGCGTAACTGAATGGAAATCTAAATAAGCATCACAAAAAGAGAGAATCCCTTCCAAAATAGAATTATAACACATTCTTCTAGTATTCTATATTCATATTAAGTCCAGAAAACTGCCATAGTATAGTAACATATATATAGTTGAGGGCATTTAAACTACCCATTACTAGATACCAAACTATAATCAACTTGCTTACATTTTACTGCAAACCAGAACCCTAATATAAATAGAGACTAACCTAGATTAATGATTAACAAAATAAGTTCTTAAAGACTAAAAGTAGAATATGAACAGAGCAGGCCTTATGCCCAAATACCAAAACAAGTAGGGGACTATGCTTTATGATCGTGCCATCTAACTTGAGCAAACCAAAATGCCTGAAGCAGCAGCTCCTTGATACACCTCATTTCTTCCAGTACACCATGATTACTTCTACTAAATCATTTGGATTTCTACCTGAAATTTTGGAGGGAATTCAAAAGAGGACCGTTCTCTGCTAGTCTTCTCTATGTTGGGGGTACAGAAATCCAACCTATCCAAATTGCCAAATTCCACTCCTGGATGGATATAAGCCTTAAAAATACTGAGATAATTGTTGAGACATCCCTGATCAGCATTCACCATGATCTTTCTCTCGCCAAGAAGGAAATGGAAACATGTTTCCATCTTCCATATTGAACGCAACCCTGTCTCTAATTACTAGAGCTGGTCTCCTAGGGATATTAGCCACCACAAGACTCCCCAGAGGATGGTCCATATACATCTCCAGGAGGAGTACTCTCAAATCTTCATCCAAACTGAAGATCACTTCTATTATACCTTGGCACCAAGTGGAGTCAAAAATATTTAAACAATGTTTCACCATATTCCATTTGTTGATCCAAGCATATGCCATGCAATCGATGAAAGTGCCTATTATATCGTTGTTCATCCTCTAGGTGTACTCATACTTGAAAACTCATTTATCGATAGCTCTGCTTACCATAATGTGGGTCATCCCGTCCACTGCCCTAAGGATTCAGTTCCATCTTTCTGGTTTGATATTGCCTTGAAAGGCCATGGTGCAGACCTCGAAAGTATGGAATACACAGATATTTGAGTCCATCTTTTTTTTTAAATGCCTAACCTAGTGATAGAGATTGGGTATTTAAATAAAATAAATAAACCAATAGCCAAAGCCTCTAGAACCTCCTCAATTTTCCTAAGAAATTGGTGGATCCTGACGTCACCTTAGAATGATGATACAGACATACTCTAGCCATGTGAGTTACATATATCAATATGGGACGTAATAGGCCTATATGTTTTCTTGCAATCCTAATAAACTCTGATATTGCCTATCCAATGTCCTAATGAGGGCACCCCGAGAATATCTTTACTTTCCTTGGTTTCTTAATATTACCAACTTTTAATCTCCTAATTGTTATATGTTCCCCCAAATATCTAAAAACAAAGATATGTTAAGGCATGCTAATGCCCCAAATAACCAAACCATGTATATAGTTTCCTGATCTAGCTCTCCTAGGGTACTCTATATTATAATACCTAATGTGTTAATCTAATCAAAAAAGACTAAGCATTGAAAATGAGAACCTAAGAGATTATCACCTGTCTTTGACTTTTAATAAGTTGACACCATCAGCACCTTTATTGGCCAAAATGTCTGCCTTCTGATTACCCTCTCGGTATATATGACAAATCTTGATTTCCTCAAACCTATCTATTAGAGTAATAACTTCTAGCTTGGAAATAAGGACCCAATTTGGGGTCGCTTTGTTCCTTATAGCATTTAAGATGATTTGAGAATCACCTTCAACAATGATTTTTGGTAATCCTAAATGATAACACATCTTTAACCCTTCTTCTAATGCTACGAGCTCTGCCAAGTTATTAGAAGAGGGACTGATGGACATTGCCTTTTTAACAATCCATTGACCTGAGTCATTGTTGATGATGTAATCAATTCCTACTACCCTTGGATTACCTCTGGCTGCTCCATCGAAGTTGAGCTTTGCCCATCCCTTTGGAGGGGGAGTCCATCTATAGCTTTTCTTGCCTCCTTGCTTTTCTTAAAATAAACGAGGGGTGGATTTATCAGATTAGGCCATGCCTTTTTAATATGACCATCCCAGAAAGAAAAGGAGCCTTCTCTCATTTTAGATTTCCTAAGAGGAGAGTTAGATGTTTCAACTATGCTAGCTTCTATTTTTATGACTAACTCTTCTATTTTCATCTCATAATCATTAAAAATTCTTCTGTTCCTTTCTTTCCATAGTTCCAACAGGAGGATGGAAGGACAGATGTTCCAAAGTTTATTATAAATGCCCTTACATAGGTTTGAAGGCCACCCCTTGAGAAAATCAATGAATAAATTTGGAAATGGAGAAATCCAACCTAACTTTTGATTAAGCCATTCCCAACAGACTTGGGAATATGGATAGTTATATAGAAGATGTTCTACATTTTCACAGTCCCATTTGCAAAGAACACACCTCGAAGGGCCTTCAATACCTAGTTTGTTGATTCTATCAGCCATCAAAATCCTATTTTGAGATACGAGCCATAAGAAGAAACCTGCCTTTGGCAAACAAGCCGAATCCCAACAAAGTTTGAGTGGGATTTCCACCTCCTCCCATCTCTTAGAGTTAAATAGCGCTTTGTAACCATTTTTCACATTATACTTGCCATCATTTGAGGCCACCTAGATGAGCTTATCATTCCTATCGATTTGCTTGACTTTCCTATCTTTTATGATTTTTTCAAATGCCTTAATTTCAACAGAATCCATCCCTACATTTTCCAATGGTATCCAGATCCATCTTGAATGATCTTTCGTAGAAATACTTTATAGCTCAAAAAATAATTGAACTATAAGTGTTCTAATTGGACAAACAAATTAAAAAGTAAAAATGCATTGAATGCTAGTTTCCTCCTAGACCTAATAATTCCTAAAAGACAAAGGACAACATGAATGGGAGTTTCCAATTGTTTTGAACAAAAAATTATCTTCACACCGTATTAGCTCTATTAAAAAACAAAGACAACAAGACTCATTTATCATATGTGACGACATAATTAATGTCTCCCAAAACTTAATGTAAAGTTGATGCTTCTCAAGAACAAAGATAATGTATGTCATTTTAATTAAATAAAACAAATTGTTTTGAATTATGAGGTGTCCTTTCCTTTCCTCTTCCCCAAAAAATTCTCAATTGAAAATGAGGTCAAATTAATACATAGGGTTTCTCCTACGCAGGTGAAGTCCTCAAATTTGTAATTTTTTCTTCCACTCAAATGTGCATACATTTAAAAATGGTAAATTGATTTTTTCAAAAGTGTATGAGAGAAGATTCAATAGTCATTTATATGTGGATAGTTGTTATGGCATAAGATAATAGAATAAATTATATGAGTTAAAATTTGTCCATTCCATTTTACTATACTATTTAATTAGTAGAAGTACTAGAATAATTACATCCTATATAGTCATTTTTAACTTTTTATTTTTCAAATGCTTAGTTTTGAGCAGTTTGATCGATATCATCTCATCTCATGTTCAATAATAATGTCTTAAATTATTAGAAATATAGTAGCTAATTTAGGTTGTTCCTTCATTTTATAAACCTTCCTTCAGTGGTCTAAAGTCACAATATTCTTCTAAATTTTGAGATGAATCTTTATAAAATGTGTAATAGTACTTGTTGATCTAATATAATATTTATAGCAGTTGGCATTTGTTATGTAATGCAATATTTGTAATAGTATTTAGGAAGAGTATTAGTTATCATTTAAATAATTTTTTAATTAGTTTCTTTTGGTGCACATTATGATATTGTATTTTATGCTTTTAACTATTTAGAAATTATGAATTGATCATCTCACAAATCTATATTTTATTTTTGAGAAAAGACAGTGACTCAAGCTCCATCAGAGCTCTTGTTATTATTAGTTCCCACTAAAGCTAAAATTGGTAAGCTTAAAAAACAATTTTCTCTCACAAAAAATAGAGTTTTTTTAACATGTAATAAAAATATTGTTTTAGACATAAAAAGTTGCACATTTATCAAGTGCATTAGTGATAATGTTCTTTGTCCTTATCTTATTTTAGTTTAATATAAATGTCTTTTCAATTGTCTTGTGATATGTACAAATGAAAGTAGATAATAGTATAATATTTGATTTTATTACACAAATATTATTACTTGATAATTAAATTATATTTTATATTATTATCAAAATTAGTATTAGAATTTTAATGACCATAAATGCTTAGTTTTGCAATCATAAATTTAAAAACAAATATCTCTTATCTTTACATTTTTTAGATATTTTTTATAATTTATTTCATTTTTTTTTTACTTTAAACAAAATTGAACTTTTAATAATTTTGTTTTTATTTATAGCAAACAATATGTAAGTATTTTAACAATTATTTTACTTATTCATGTAATACATCTACTAACTCCGCCAAATTCAAGTGATATCTTAAAAGCATGGTTGATTCCTTTATTTATTTCTTTCTTTCTTTCACCCTTCTTCTTAATGAGCAGATATATGTTTCGTATCGAGTTGGGGGTGAAATGATGTAGTAATTCCATGACTTATCTTCCCCTCTGAGTGATCAAACGTGTGGCCCCCTTTCTCTTGTGCTATGTAAAATTTGTGCATACACTTTACTTGTATATTGTTTTATTTTCTTGACAAACTTTAATAATTTTACACCTCTTCAAACACTATAAGCTCTAGGTAGGAACTTTGATGCACTATGTTTCTTGATAACTTATACTCCCACCAAATCAAAATTAAAAAAATACACTTCCACCAAATTAAAATAAAAACAAAGAAAATAAGAGCTCTGGGAGAGCTTGAGTCCTTATCTGATGTGTCTACTTTTCTTACTTTTTGCCTCCTCTTTTGCTAATAAAGAATTAGTTAAGGTGTTAGTACTCTTATAAATACATTTAATAAATTAAATTGATTTCAACTCTCTCTCTCTCTCTCTCTCTCTCTCTCTCTCTCTCTCTCTCTCTCTCTCTCTCTCTCTCTCTCTCTCTCTCTCTCTCTCTCTCTCTCTCTCTCTCTCTCTCTCTCTCTCTCTTTCCGTTAAAAGAAAAACAAATATATAAAAATATAATGTCATATTACATATGAACAAGAATATATCATCTATGCAGCGATGGTCGATGTGGTTCAAGGTGTTGATCAGACAATCAGAGCTATTGATGTTGTGGGGTCCAACTACTAGCATGGGTATGGACATTTCTTTTCTCCCTTCAGATGTCAAGTCTTCCAGAGGACACAAGGTGGGAGGCCAAGGCAGGATCTTTAGTGATGAGTGTGCTATTCCTAATTTCTCCAAGGAGGATGTAGAGCGCTAGTTCAAATAATGTATTTTGGGGTCTTTGTCTTGTGTTGGTTCAACTTCTTGTCATGGTTTTGATATGATCACTAGTTGTTCTTTTTTTCTTAATACTATGTATGTGATATCTATTCATGGTTAGGGGTTCAGTAGTAGGAGGTTTCTGTATGGGGATCTTGTTGATCAACACTTGGGATTATCTCTAAATCCCAATTTTATACTTTTCTTCTTCTTTTTTATCAATATAAATGACCACTATTACAGATAAAAAAAAGAATATATCATCTCTCATTATTATACCTATATTTTTATCAATATAAAATACATAAATAAACAAATATAATATTGAAGAAATAATATAGTTCACTTCGTTTCTTATCCAAAATATTAAATAAAAGAAATATGATGAAGTAGTCAATATATAATTGTTTAGCTAGTTTTTATTTGATGGTTTGTATTTAATATATAATTTAACTAATTTTGTAAAAATATATTCATTTGTATATATATAATTTAATAGAGATACTACAATGTAATTTTTCTTCTTTATATATATATATATATATATATATATATATATATATATATATATATATATATATATATATATATATGGCCTTGGCCTTGGCCTTTTACAGTTAAAAAAATCATTTGTAAGGAATAATATAGTATTTTTGGTAAGGCAATTTTAAAAATAATGAATTCTTAATATTTTTGAAATTGAATTCAAAATTTAAAAATTATTATATATTACATTTTAATTAAATTTAAATATTTACAAACTCACATCAATTTATAATTAACTTTTCATAATATAAATTTCTCTAATAAAAAAATAACAATTATTTCTTTGAGTAATTAACTCTAATTTAAACAACAATAAAAGATTATTATAAAAACATACTCTTTTAATATAATTAACAACTAAAGTTTTTGTTAAGAACCATTCTTTAAAAAATGTAAATCTTGTAAATTCTTTAACTAAAATTCATTATATTTTTAGTCATAGCCTTAACACTAGATATTAGGAACTTTGCAATGGAAAAAGATTATTCCATGAAGTTGGAGAAAGTGGACAAGTTGTCAAAGTTTTTTTAAAAATATTAAATACATTTTCACATCTATTAAATATATTCTTAAACTTATATATATATATATATATATATATATATATATTTATTTATTTATTTATTTATTTTTATTTATTTTTATTTTTTTTTATTTTTTTTTTAAATATGATAAATGCTCAAAAAAAAATTCTCCAACCAATCAAAAAATCAAAATTTGTATACCATTATTATTTTTTAAAATCAAACTTTAAAAATTATTGAATACACATTATTTTTTCTAACACAAATTAATAGTCATGGGGAGAGGGAGGATCTATCAGGAACATTTGTTCCCTATCTTATCTGTAAGACATACCAACAAACAAACACATTTTAAGAAGAAATAAATTTTCATAATGAATTTGCAATCAAAATACAATATCATATTTTTTCTTAAAAATAACTTTATTACAAACCCCACAAATGAATCTTAATTTAAGCTTGAGATTTTTTTAATTCGTCAAACTTATTAGTTCCTTCCATAGGCAAGATACTATAGCATTCATTGAAATGTGTCTCTTTAATTTAGTTGTCCGATCATAGGAGTTTATTTTCCAACTACTTTTTGCAATTATAAAGTTCTAATATGTGTTGCAATTTTAATAATTATAAGGATATTATTTATTTCAAATTTGATTGATTATTTTTTGCTACAATAGTAGTTCAAACTTTTAGCTTTTTGTGTACAAAACTCAATAAATTATTTGGAAACTTTATACATTTCACTCTTGGAAATTGAATAAAATAGTAAATAATGTCAACCAATCTAACAATAACTATAAATATCTTGTACATATTTATTTAATAAAAATTGATAGTCATCATTAAGATGGAGTGGGAGCGGGAGCATTTTGAGCGAAGGAAGCAATGGCTAACTGTAAATGGCAGGGGAAAATCTGGATGGAAAGCAGATGCTTGATCTGGCTTTCAACAACATGTGGGTTGGTCTTATGGGCAGCATATCAACAATAGATGGCCTATAAATAGATATAATAAAACAAGATATTAGAGACCGATGCCCTACCCCCAGAAAAATGATCATTTTAATCCACCACAAAGGTGACAAAGTAGGGAGAATGAGAGGAAATGGGGAAACTAGATCCACAGACAAAAGTCAATCTATAGGAAGTTCAATAGATTCGACTTTACAAAGAGTGCACACAAATTCTATAGACCAAAACAATAGCAACAAGCTATGGCAAAGGAGAAAGAGGTAGTCAAAGACCTTCCCCAAAAACCAGATGAGCATATCACCTATGAGGTAATGTCTATTGTTCACATAGATAATGCAAAATGGCAAGAAACTATAGGTGAATTAAAGGAAAAAGCTTTCTTTTTCAAATGGCTAGGCCCATGGCCTTTTATAAGAACAATAAGGTTGGGATGTAAAGCATTATGGGGAAAGGAATGTAGGCTGAAAACCTTAACAAACAAATTTTACATGGGGTTAGCACCGAGCAAAATAGGCAAATGGGACATCCTAAACAATGGCCCTTACCTTTTAGAAGGTCAAGGTATATTTATGAAGGATTGGGAGCCAAATTTTGACCCAGGCAAAGAAAAGTTGCAGACATTTCCTATATGGATTAATCTCTACAACTTACTAGCGGACTATTAGGGGGAGGCAATTTTAGCACAGATTGGGGACATGATTGGAACCTTTGTCAGAGTAGAGGAAGTTCTAAACATTAAAGATTCTTCCTCTCACCCAAGGATTCTAATAAATATGAAGGAAGGAAACCCTTGCCCAGACTTCATCACTCTAAGCACGAAAAATGGAGTATGGAAACAACCTATTGAGGTATGGGAAGGGGAAGAAAATCCAATCCTAAAAGAGGATTTGTAGAGCAGTAGATTTTTGAAAGGGAAAGGACTAGAGGCTGACAAACTTTTAGAGGAATTGGAATGGAGGGAATGCCAGTTTGAGAAAGAAAAAAGTTTGAATGATCATATTCACTCTAAAGATCTTTGCGAGAATAAGGAGATTTCAACTTTTATAAAGTTAGCAATGGTGGAGAAAGCCTTTTTGGAAAAAGATTTGAGGGAGCGAGAGGATAAACAGATCTCAACCCAAATGGTAACAGAAACCCCTATGGAAAAATGGAAGTAAATACGGGAGAGGATTTGCAAAAGAATGATTTGGAGAAGATAACAGTGATGCATGAAAAGGTAAATGACACTCCCTCTCAAATCTTGATGTATGATAATCAAAGAGAAATTATCCTACCTAAAAATCTAGACCCCAAAGGATTTTCAAGAAGTATTATGGAAACACCCTTGGAAATGCAAGATCAAAGAGGGGATGACTATGCCAGGAGAGGAAACCCAAGTCTTTAAGGACATAGAAGTATCCCCAAGCCAAAACCTATGTGAATCCTTTGAAGAAACAATGGATAGTAGCAACACGAAGGAAGGAGAAGAATCATCTTAGGAGGCTCTAGAAGGGGAAGATAACCTAAATGAATTAGGTTTATTAGAATGTCCAAGAATTTAGGATGAAAGATCTATAGAGCAAACAAGCTCAAAAAAGCAGAAACCAATTGTAGGGAGCAAGAAGAAAAGAGGCTCCAAATCTATCAAATTAAAACTAGAATTGGCAGGCAATGCAACAAGCCAATCAAAAATTTTGAGATTGGGAAAAGGTTTAGCCTTTTCCTGAGAGCCATGAAAACACTATCATGGAATGTTAGGGGCTGTAATGCCCCTGACAAGATTCGATTGATCAAAAGATGTCTTGATCAATTGAAGCTTGACTTGGTGCTTCTACAAGAAACAAAGATTAAGGAGGAGGATTTCACCAATTTCAAAAGAAAATTTAGAAGATGGGAATTTTTTTTGATAGGGGCTCAAGGTGCCTTAGGAGGTATGGCTATTTTATGGAGATCAGATACTTTAGAAATAACTAAAACCCATATGAACACCAACTAGCAATGGATCAAAGTATATGTAAAAAAATTACACTGCTCTTTCTCAGTGATAAATGTATATGTTCCAAATAGTAATGCTCAAAAAAGGATCTTATGGCAAACCATATCTACAAAAGTGCAAGATTTAGACAATGAAGTGGCAATTTTAGGTGGGGATTTTAATGCAATTCTGAACCTAGCAGACAAAAAGGGTAGGAAAGGCTGGAGTTCAGAAAGCCAAAAAGATTTTAGTAATTTTGTTAATGACAATGGATTAGTGGAAATCCATTTCAAAAAAGGGGATTTCACATGGACTAATAGAAGAGAGGGTTTTGTGCATATAGCGAAAAAGCTAGACAGATTTCTTGTGGCAAGCAATTAGGCAAAGGCAAATTGGTCATGCTCTGCTAAAATTCTTCCTTTTCAAGGTTCAAATCACTTCCCTATTTTCTTGAGGATTCAAGATGAAAAAACTCCAGATAGGTGCCCTTTCAAATTTGAGGCTATGTGGCTAAAAACGGAAGGTTTTATAGACCTGATTGCAGAATGGTGGAATAATGCTCCAACAAGGAAAGGTAACAAAGCTTTCATTTTCTTCAAAAAATTACAATTTGTTAAGGAACAATTGAAGATTTGGAACAGAGAACATTTTGGCAATATTTTTGATTAAAAAAAGGACTTAGAGGAGAAATTAAAAAATTTAAGTCTGAAAGTCATTGAAAATGGTATGTTTGAGGAGGACTTTAAGGAAGAGAAAATTCTTAGAAACGAACTAGAAGCATGTCTAAATAAAGAAGAAACTTTTTGGAGACAGAAATCAAGAGAAGTATGGTTAAAAAAGGGGGACAGGAATACTCGTTTTTTTCATAATTTGATACAAATTAGAAGGGTGGCTAATAAAATTTATGAGATTCAAAATTTTGAAGGGGTTCTCATCCAAGATAGTGAGGAAATCAATCTAGAGGCGGTGAATTTTTTCTCTCACAGGGGACAATAGATAGCAAAGAATTAGAATGAGGTGGATGAGGTTTTGAATGTTATCCCGACACTAATAACAACATCCCAAAACAAAGCACTAATGGATCTAGTCACAGAGAGTGAAGTTACTAAAACTTTAAAAGGTTTAGGAAGGGATAAAGCTCCAGGCCCAGATGGTTTTCCTGCAATCTTCTTTCAGAAATTGAGTTTTATCTTTCAAAAAGATTTGTGGGAAGTGATTGAGGAATCAAGGCAAGGAGGATTCATCCTTAAAGATTTCAGCAATACCTTTATTGCTTTAGTGCCAAAAAAAACAACACAAATAACCTTTGAAGATTTTAGACCAATTTCTTTATGTAATACAGTATATAAGATTACTTTGAAGGTTATCGAAAACAGACTCAACGAGTTCTAAGGTCAAATATTTCAACAGAACAGAGTGGCTTCTTACTAGGAAGATCCATATTTGAGGAGGTGGTTGTAGCACATGAGGTAGTCCACACTATTTGAACTTCAAAAACACAAAATATGATGGTTAAATTAGACATAAAGAGGGCTTATGATGAGGTTGACAGAGGTTTCTTGCTGAGTGTATTAAGGAGGTTTGGGTTTGGTCTAGAATGGTTACAATGGGTAGAAAGTTGCTTATTTACACCATGTTTCTCAGTGTTGATTAATGGAAGTCCTCAAGGCTTTTTGAACAAGAAAAAGACATTAGAAAAGGGGACCCCCTATCCCCCTTTCTCTTTATCATAATGGCAGAGGTGTTAGGAGGGCTAATACATAGACAACGAGAGCTAGGACTGTGGAGAGGAATCAAAATTATAGAGATAGTTGAAGCCCTAACTCATTTACAATTTGTAGATGATACTTTTTAGCAGGTTCAACAAGTATAGAGGAAGCAAAGGCTATGAAGCATACTCTATAACTCTATGGAAGAATTTCAAGGCAATTTATAAATTGGAATAAATCAGAGATCTTTTTCTTCAACACCCCACGAAATGTCAAATTTAGGATATGTTGGATCATGAATATAAAAATAGGGCTGGCCAAATAAGTATTTAGGGATACCTTTTTTTGCAGGCAGAAACAAAGTTGATCTATGGGATAATTTGATAGAGAAATGCCAGAAGAAGATGGAAGGCTGGAGAGGAAAATGATTATCTTTAGCAGGTCGAATCCTTATGCTCCAAATAGTAATCTCAGCCATGGCAGTTTTTGCAATGATGTGTTTAGATATACCCAAAAAAGTTGTCCACATTTTGGAACAGAAGATGAGGACAAAATCCCCCTATTAGCATGGGAAAAGATATGTCGACCCAAGGAAGAAGGGGGTGCTAGGATAAGAAATTGGAAACTTATGAATACAGCACTAGGAGCCAAATTAATATGGGCAATGTATGAAAAACCACAACTCTACTGGGTGAGAGTCTTGAAAGGAAAATATTTAGACTCAGATGAAGATCAAAGGATCCTAAAGATTCGAGATCCACTAAAAGGATCAGCCATATGGAACTTCATGCTCTCTTGTAGACAAATTATAGTGAAGCACATCTCTTGGCATATTGGGGATGGGAAACAAGCTAAATTTTGGGATGACTCCTGGAATGGACATAAAGTTTTGGGGGAGGATGATGGTAACTTTGAATTAGAAACATACTTCAAAGAAAAGTGGGGAAATTTAGTGTCTGACTATATGGTAGAAAAGGAAGGTTTAGTAGGGAAAGAATGGTGCTGGAAAGATGTTTCAAGAGAGGAGCTAACAGATGAACAGAAGAAGCGAATGCAGAGAATATTCAAAGAAAGAAATATGTTGGTGAGTCTCAAGAAGGAAAAGATAATTTGGTGTGGCTCCCTATCAGGTAGTTACTCAATCAAATTAGGCTATAATATTCTGGCTGAAACAAATGGGGAAGTTTTCACTTCAAAAGATCTCTATTGGCATAAGGACATATTACCCAAGGTAGGGGCCTTTGCATGGTTAACTTATAATGGAAGAATTTTAATGGCAGAAAGACTAAGGAAAATAGGCATAATAGGTCCATCAAGATGCCCTTTGTACGAGAAGCATGAGGAAACTATAGATCACCTTTTGATTCAATGTTAGTATGCAAGGAAATGCTAGGATTTGGTTCAATTCAAATTAAGATGGTAAGGCCCGACAGCCCAAAGTCTCAAGGAGGTTTTTGATGGATGGCCAAGGGAGCAAAGCAAATCAACTCTCTCAAGCATATGGTTAGTTGCCCCATCATTGATCATTCGAGAACTATGGAAGGAACAAAATAGAAGGATTTTTCAAGGAGAAAAGGAAAATTTGAGAAGATGTTTAAATAGAATTATAAATGCAATAGAGGAGATAGTAAGTGCCTCGGCCACAAAAAGGCAAGCAATGTAGATTCATTACACAAAAGAAGATAGTGTGTTACAATCTTCATGGCTAGGGATAAGGTTCAAATCCCCCTCAGGGGCATTGGTAACCAAAAAGAAAAAGGTTAAGCTAGAAAAGATAGAGTGGAGAGCTCCACATGAAGGATGGGTGAAAGCAAATTTTGATGGAGCCATGAGTGGCAATCTAGGGATCTCAGGTGTTGGGGTCATGTTGAGGGATAATGAAGGCCACATTCTATTGAAAGGAGAAAAAAATATACCCACATGCACCAACAACATAGTAGAATGTCAAGAAGCATTGCTAGCAGTAAGGTTAGCAAGAAAGGAGGGGATCAAGAAGTTGCATTTAGAAGGTGATTCTCTTATAGTAATGCAGGCAATCTCAAAAATGCAAATCAATGCTTGGTATCTTCAAATGGTAATTAATTCAATTGTGCAAGAATTAAGTAATTTTGAAGATTTTAAGATCACACACATCAAACATGAAGGAAATATAGAGGCAGACACTTTGTCAAAATGGGCACTGTCATTAAATGATGAAATAGTAAGGGTCAAGCATTCAAATCGTGAAATAGATTTAAATCACAATCTAAATGATGAAGGAATGTAAGGAACCTTAATTCCAACCTCTTAGAGGATGGGTAAGTCAGAAAGGAGGATTTAGTTAGATTTCTTAAAGATTATAAATCTTTGCAGAGCATGTGTGCTATGTAAAATGTGCGGTAGCAAGAGTAGATAAAAGAGGGGAATGTCACGGCATTGAAAACTTGATAGAGATTGCATCAATAGAAGCATATGAAGGACCTTAAAATAAGGAGGAGGGTAGCTTTTCAAAGCATAAGTCTGAATTAAGAAAGAAATTTTGAGCAGGTTTCATGGAGCCAACATTCACCTTGAAGATGATGAAGCAACATAAGGCTTTGTTTGGGCACGTGGCGAATCATCGTCTAAGGAAAATGGTGAAATGTCATTCTGATGCAATGATTCAAGAATGTAAGAGACTTTGGGCCCTCTCTTTCATGAGCCAGACCAGCGTTGGAAGGTTCAGGTGGATATTGCAGCAATGTTAATGGCATGGGCTCTGCATGTTGGAGACCATGAACAAAATGTGGCATGGGTTATAAGGCGCTCTTTGAAGAGGCCTTAATTCCAGATTTGGAGGCATTGCTGGAATAGGCACATCCTAGATATTCCTTTGACTTTAGTGAAGGCTACAAAGATGATGAAGAAGGGATGGAAAAAGGGATTTTTCCCTTTGTAAATTGGCTATGCGGGTAGATTGACAGAGAAATCTACACAAACAAGCATTACCAAGCATGGGATAGTCTCAAGTCTGCTATCATGTCTTACCATGACCAAAAGAAGGGGGTCACGTTCTCAATGGATTTCCCAAAGAGGAAGAGGTTGGCTAGAAATTCTCGCAAAGTTTAAAGTGTAGGAAGGCAACGGTGAATTTTGTTGCAAATAGTGAAAATCCATTTTTGAAGGTTAATGGAGTGTGAGGGCAGATTTTTTGATGGCAGTGATCGCATGAAGATAGAAGAACAATGTCATTTTTGACAAGCAGGAAGACCTGCAGGAATCAAAGGTAGCACAAAGAAGGTTGCTTGGGTCTACAAATGGAAAAACTCAAATTTAACAATAAAAATCAAAATATGGATGTTTTTGGAGCATCTACATAGTGAAATCTTTTGGTAGCATTGAGGTCATTATGACTGTAGGATTAGATGTCGAGTTTTTTCAATGAAGGAAATGCTTTTTAAGCAAATTAGCCTAATGAAGAGGAGTTTTGTGTAATAGATGTAAAGGAGAAACATATCATATTGTAAATGATGGTTCTCTAGATAGAATCAAGGACCTTTTTGTCTTGATGTAAATATTATTATATTAATAATAAAATACAAACTTATTACTAACCAAAAAAAAAAAATTTAAAAAAATTGATGGTCAAATATAGAACTCTCTATAATTTTTTTATTTAACAATATAATATATTGTAGAACTCTCCAGAAATATTTCATTTAACAATAGAATACATTCTAAAACTTTTTCTCCTCTCAAACATTCTAGACCTTTCCAAGGACTTCTATAAATAAACCCCCCCAGATTTTGGAGAATAACATTCTTTCATTTTCTAACTCACATGATTATGGTTCTTCAAATTAACTTATTTGCCTGTATAATTTTCTGGGATCTATTCACTTGGGATAAACCAAATTATGGCTAGAGGTGTCTTCATCTATGCATTGCATGTAGATGAAAAAATTTAAAGTTTTTGTATTTGGAAAACCATGTCTGTAAACTTCATGGCTTTACCATATTTGGTATTTGATGATTGTATAAGGGATTTGTCATCCCCAGATAAATGAAACAAATCATCTTTTTTTGTAGCCAGTAGGTAGGATCCATTAGGTATTTTATTTTCTACTTTTGAAATTGTGAGATGGTAGGTTGTATTTTTAATTTTTTTGTAGAGAAAGTCACTTTTTTCTTTTCCCATTTTCTGCTTGACTTGTTATTTTTGTAGATGATATAGTGCAGAGAATTAATAAAGAAATCTTTGTACATGCAAAATCCCCAAATGAATGTTCAAATCAATTGTAGCGATCACATCAATTTAAATGTCGGTTTGATGAGTTACAAATATAGAACTAAGTCATGATGTAGGGTTATCGAAGTCCAAGAGGGAAAATTCATGAGGCTTTTGCTCTTTGAGGTAAGCATGTTTTGGCCTTGTTTTCTGTTGAATTGTTCTATCCAAATTCTGGTATGTTATTTGCAATTTCTTCCCTCAATCTTTTGAGGACAAGGCATTTTTCATTGTTGTATTTTCTATGTTGCTAATTTCTCCTCTAAGTGTAAAACTATGTTGAATCTGAGATGGTTTTTCTTATTTCCCTCATTGTATGTTGTTGGCATGTTGTCTAGCATTGAGATTGGTTGTTGTTAGACATTTTTCTACATCCTATAGAGTTCATTAGGTTTCTTTCATTGAAAACAACACTTGATCATAATTTTGTTTAGGGTTTTTGCAAATGAGAAGAGGGTTAGCTACCATGTTTCGATGGTAGCCTAATTTTTTTGTTGAGCAGCAACAATGAAATGTGATTTCCCCATTGGGTGTTCTCGTAAACATTAGGGTATCCATTCTTGGACAAATGACCCAATGGGATGTTTTTCTACATTTTTGAATTTGCAGAATCAAAGAGAGCTTTCTCAAAGGTCTCTTACAAGTTGGATAAAGAGAAATAATTACACATTAAATCGTTCTTCTTAGCCACACTTTATGTGAACATCCCAAAGATTTGTCACTATCTGTAATGCCCTGCCATGTGACCCAAAAGAATTTAACCTAAAGTTTCACTAAGTTTTCCAAACATTTTTTTTTTAAAGATAAAGATGATAACTTAACAACAACATATATAAATTTAGCGAAAGCAATAACATACATTCGTACACAAGC
This sequence comes from Cupressus sempervirens, assembly GCA_028749045.1. Classification (NCBI taxonomy): domain Eukaryota; kingdom Viridiplantae; phylum Streptophyta; class Pinopsida; order Cupressales; family Cupressaceae; genus Cupressus; species Cupressus sempervirens. Next base: position 151,349,255 of record CM053790.1, read on the forward strand.
AACACATAAACATATTACATTCCTTAAGGATCCCATGACGTTGAATTACATTTAAATTTAATTGATATTAAATCTAATATATAACACATCTATATTAAATAATAACTACAAGTACAAATTTTATTTAAATAATATACAATTATATATGATGCCACTTGGCAATAAACAGAATGCAGAGTCATTCACTATATAGGTCACAGGGTATGAAAGGTTGAAATAATATACATCATGAAATAGATAACATCATCTCATAATATCTATGAAATCAAATACAATACACTAGGTATAACCATCCATCATAGAAATACATGAATAGATAGAAAGGAACATCTGCACAAACACATCCAACAATGGCATCCATTGGTCAGATCTCAATGGTATGAGAAAAAACACTACCACTCGACCTTGTGAAACCCAAAAAGGTCCACTCCCACTACGCTAAGGAGAAAAACTCAAGTCCCAAATGGATAACAAACTTAAAAGTCAAAAACCAACATCTAGGTTCAAGGAATCACCTGAAAGAAAACTATCTCAAAGGGTACCAAGACACAAGTATCAACTAATCCCAGAGGTAACACAGACATGTAGAAAATCTATTATGCATGTGGGCAAGTGTCATCACACGAACCAACTCTAAGGTTACTCAACTAGTCTTTTAATCCTCTAGCCCCCTAGTGACTCTATGCAACACTAGTATCCTTTCATACTGACAAGGTATACGAACGAAGCATGGTTGCAACCAAGCATCCTCTCTACTCTCATCCTAGCCTATAATAGCACTCAAGGCATGGGCAAGGGAAAAAATGACTCTTATTAATTCATTTAAAACCCATTTAATGAAATGTTATCACTTATTAAATAACCTACAATGGGTTACTCGTTAGCCTCTTTAGGGCCTTGGCCTCCATTGCAAGCCACTTCCCGACATGACATATAGATAACCTGCCCCAAGCTTAGTAAAATCAAAAGATAACAAAAGACCACATATTGTACATCAGTTCTTAAAAAAGCAACTAACAAGTACCAAAATCATTGATCATAATCACAGATTCCACCAAAAAAATCATCCTAATAGGACTAATCCCAAAATCAAGTGTACATAAACCAAACCATGTCATAACATGACATCACCAAGAACAAATCATACAAACACCTCAGTCCTATACAAGCGACTGGAAAGTAATCCAAAAATAATTGATCGAAGACTCAATTGTTATATCAGATAGGTCACACCATTCACCTCAATTTCACACAAGAACATTGGAAAGCAAAAACAATCAATAGATCAAAACACCTCATAGAGCATACAAGATACATTACCATGGTTAAGTATAAAAGATTGTATACAACACATCATCATGACATCACAAACAAAACTCCTAAGTCTCTGGTAAACATCTTGATTGGTCAAAGCTAAATCAACCTAACACCCAACAATAAAATCACAGGTCATAAAAAAAAGTGCTTACAAAAGTGAATTTCATAATTCATTAGGTTTTGAAAACCCTAAAGTTCAATATTTACTAAAGGTTTTCAGATTAAATCACAGACAATTCTATAATGGAAATCAATTTTCTCAAACAAGGGTTTCAACCCAGCGAAATTCTAAAAATATAAACACAAAAGACAAGGAGAAGATAGGAATTCAAAGAACGAGAAACTACTGCACAAACCCACAAGATCCTACCTAGATCTTATGCTAAAACAACGAATGCACAAACATGCAAGAATCTTCCTTTTCCTTCAAAAACCCTCTTTTCAAAAATTGGCTCCTCCAAACCTACGTGTCTAGAAATGAGCTTGATTTCCTTAATAAAGAGTTTTTTTCTTCTCCAAATTAGGGCTTTGATCATGCAATCATGTGAAAACTCTTTGTTTTTAATTATTATATTTTAATTTTCATGCACACACTTTATGCAATTTAATTAAAATAGACTTTATTAAATTAAAGCTTTCTCTCCCTTACTAATTTTCGAAGCCTTTTTAATAATATATTTATTAATTTATTTAATATTATTATTTAGAGTTTATTATTAAAATAAAACTCCTAAATAATTATTATTAAATTAAATAAGTATAACTATGCCACAATTAGAACCATAACTTTATCTTTAAATTTTCATTCTTTTATTTAAATAAATTCATGAGACATTTTTTACTAATATATTTATTAACTCATTTAATAATATTATTTAGATTTCTTAAGAAGAGAGGTTTCATCATTATTAATCGATGTGTTCTTTGCAAGAATGAAGGGGAATCAGTGGATCATATTATGCTACATTGTCCCTTTACAAAGAAGGTTTGGGATAAAATTTGGAGTTTAATGAATGTGGATTGGGTTTCCCATGTTACCATCTACCTGTTCTTTTCTAGTTGGAAGGCTCCTTCCAATAATTCTTTGATTATCAAATTGTGGGATTTTATTCTTCCTTATTTGTGCTGGGGCATATGGAAGGAACGTAATGACAGGATCTTTAGAGGGGTAGAATCCAATCCTACTCAAATTTTCCATAAAGTCAAGGTCCTTTTGATTGAAAACATTAAAATTTGTGGTATTGGACAGCAACCTTGCAATGAGTGGGAAGTTGGGGTGCTTAATAATTGGAATATAAGGAGTTTGAATATGAATACAAAGGATCCTAACCCAAGGGATAATGCAAGATGGGATTGTCCTCCGGTTAATTGGTTTAAGATTAACTTTGATGGGGCCTCAAAAGGGAACCCAGGCACTGTTGGATGTGGAGTTGTGATTAGAAATTCTAATGGTGACTTTGCTGGTGGTATGGCCATATCATTAGGGACCCAAACTAATCACGTTGTTGAAGCCTCTACTGCTCTTCACGAGCTTATTTATGCCAAAGGTTTGAAATTGAAGAATATATGGATTGAAGGTGATTCCCTCAACATCATTAATTATTTAAATAAAATCAATCCACCTTCGTGGACTATTAACAATATTATATCTAAGGCTTTTAACATTATTAATTCGTTCCAAAATTGCATAATATCCCATAACTATAGGAAGCCAATGGTTTAGCTGATTGGGCTTCGAATGTGGCATGTTGTAATGATCATAAAATTATATGGGAGTCATATGATACATTACCTCCAGATGGTCACGATCATGTTAAGCATGATAAACAGAGATCTCCCCAAAAATCCTTTAATTATGATGTTGTCAGTGAATTATGAGATTAACTCCTTTGGAGTGAGGTGGGTTATAATTTTTAGGAATGTGGGTAGTTCACATGGATTCTGGCTTGTTTCTTCCTCTCCTCATTTTGGTAGTGGTGTTTGCAGAGTGATTTGGGGTTTTCAGAGCAAGCAAATCAGTGAATTAGACATAGAGATTATGGGGGGTAAGAGGAAATGGGTGGAACCGCCTAGCTACGCAGAGTGGAAGAATAAGCCAGAGGTGTGGGACATTCTTAGGTGCAGCAAATGAACACTGGTTATATGCAGAGACTCAGAGGAAATAATCCTGCAATTACACACCAGTTTTTTAAATCATGGAAGGACACCTCGGTGTTGGTCGGGAACCAACAGATGGATGTCACAGAAGACATCATTGCAGAGGCTACTGGGATGGATATGGAAAAGATAAATTTTTATAGGGAGAGGAAGCTCTCGGATAAGGCGATTGACGACTTTATGGAGACAAAACAGGAGAGAAATCATCTGGTTAAAATAGGTAACTCGTATCATAACCTAGCCTCTATTTCTCGTCCTTGGCATTTTGTGCTCTTTGTGATTATGGAATACTTGACTCTGGATGGAAGATTTACAAAATTGTATGGATACCACTTTATGTTGGCAAACCATTTCCGACATGATGTTAGGGTAAATTTTCCTTTCTATCTTTTGCAATCTCTTACCATATCTACCTAGGCCATCCAAAAAGACCTGACTAGCGAGCATGTATGCCATGAGGGTCTCATGGTTTTGATTATGAACTTGTTGAAACCCAAAAAAGTTCTGAAACCCAGAACCTCGAAAGGGGCTAATCAAGATACGGAAGGGAGTATTTAGGATAAGGGCTATGACTTTGAGATGCAAGATGAAGCTGAAGGGGGTCTGGTTAGCTCAAAAAAAGGCTTGGGTGGCAGCTCTATAAAGAAGAAAAAGAATGTTGAGGAGGAAGATTCTGATCGAGACCAAGAAAGTGACTTTGTGGAGGAAATTGTCAGAAATCATTACAAAAAGAGGAGTGGAAGCAAAGGAAAGGGTAAAGGATGTCAAGATGAGCAGGTCTCTCCTCCTTTTGATGATGAGCCTTTCGCTCAATGGTTGGAGAGGAAAAGAAATTCCCTACGGCAACAGAAGGATAAGTATGATACTAAGAAGAGTGGGGAATCTGACTATGGAGATGACGGTGAACAGGGGTCCATGTTAGATTTGGGTGATAAAGCCAAAGGTGGGCGAGGGTCTTCTAAGGGCTTATTCTGAAACCTTGGTTCTATTTAGAAGGAGATTGGTATCCTCAAGCATAAAATGTTGATGTTGAGTAAGGAAATGGAACAACTTAGTAAAACATCTAGAGGGGAAAGAACTTTAGGATAACACATTGATAAGCTTTCAGAGGTCATAGGGAATGTTGAAGAAGTGAAAAATTTCATGCATAAGATTCCAATGATGGAAGCTAAACAAAAGGTCATGGATAAGGATATCAACAACATTTAGGGGAAGGTGTCCAAACTTGAAACCAGGATGGGTAATATGGATAAACAAGTTAAACAATTGGTGGACAATGTGAGTAATTTCTTGAAGAAGAATGAGGCTGATAAGGGTCGGGATTCCCCTCTGGGGGTTGATACTCAAGGACCAAGTGAACGTACCCGAGCCCACTCGAAGAAGATTGAGGAAACTAGTAAGAAAGACGAGGTGAAGGCTACTACTGAAACCATGCACACTCTGGTGGATCTGGCTATTGACTTGATAAAAACTTCTTAGCTAGTCGGTTGTTGTTCCTTTGTTATTCTTTTACTGTCTTTTCCAGCTCTGTCTTGTATGACCTCTTGTTTGTCTGTTTCATGTTGTTTTTGGATAGATTTCTCTGTTGTTCTTCTATAATGCTTATCTCTAGAACTCTGTTGATGTAAAGGTTTCGGGTCCTTTAAAACTTGTTTTTACTTAATCAAAACATTATTTAGATTTTATTATTAAAATAAAACCCCTAAATAATTATCATTAAATTAAATAAATATAAATACGTCAAAAATAGAACTTTAATATAGTCTTTTAAGTTTAATTCTTTCATGCACATTTATAGAAATTTTTAATTAAAATATTCTTTTATATTTTCTTTTCCTCCTGTTTATTAATTAGTGCAAGCAATATTTAAAGCATAGTTTAATATTTAAACTAATAAGAATATTAAAGCTCATTATTTAAATGAAACTCTAATCTAATAATTATTAATTAAATAATCATAATAATAAAAAATTAAATCTTTAATCTTTTAATATTTTAATTCTATTTTAATTCAACTTCTTAAATTAAACTTTTAAAATAAATATTTTAAACTGAAGTACATATTTAATAATGTAATTAAATAATATCATATTCTAATTTCTCTTTAACCAATTTTCTAAATTTAGACATCTAAATTTAGACTTCTAAATTTAAACTTCTAATTTTAGACCTCTAAATTTAGACTTCTAATTTTAAACTTTCTATTTAAAGCATAAATTTAATTAGTTTTTAATTAATCAAATATTCACATATTTTAATATTTTCTATTTAATCAAATAATATTTATTACTCAACTAATGATATTATTTAGGGTTCATTATTAAAATAAAACTCCTAAATAATAATTATTAAATTAAATAAATAAAAATATGTCAAAATTAGACCTTTAATTAAATCTTTTAAATTTAATTATTTTATTTGATTAATTTATCAATTAATTAAATAATATATTTTCTTTATAAATTTTTTATTGAATTAAACCATTAAATTATCTTTTAATTCGATTTAATTATAATAGAAAATCACCACATGCCCACAAGACCAAATACAATAACTCAACTAAAAGTCAAAGAAAGGTGAAACTATCTCAGATACTTGTCCTATTTTCTAGGACAATTGGCTTAGGTTGGGATTTGGACTCAAGAGTTATCTCCCCACTTATACCATTGAAATATTGTGATAGGGTACACTCATTCTAGCAATTCAAGGAAGTTGATCTCTGGTACCTACAATTTGCATAAAATCCACACATGTACAAACACAATATTCTAAACTAAACAGGCAATGGCAAGAAGTGGTGCATAGTGTAGATCCCAACTAGTAGATGACTATGACTCCCTTCTTCAGCCACATCAGAAATGTCAAACATAAAGAAAACATACACGCACACCATATGTAATGCCCCGCCAAAGGATCCAAAAGAACTAACCTAAAGTTTTACTAAGTTTGCCAAATATTTTTCTTTTAAAGAATAACATATACAACAATCACAAAGTAGCGGAAGCAATAACATACAATCATATAGAAGCAAAAATAACAGATTACATTCCTTAAGGATCCCAAGACGTTGAATCACATTTAAATTTAAATAATACTAAGTCTAATAAATAACACATCCACATGAAAGAATAATTACAAGTCCAAGTCCATGTCACAATCATCCACTGTACTTGTCATCCACAATCATAAAATTTGGAATGCACAATCATCCACTGTACATGTCATAGGGTATGAAAGGCTGAAAGAATATACATTTATAAAAATAGATTGCATCATCCCTTTCAGGTTCATGAAGCAAGGCATAATACAATAAGTGAAATCATCCATCATAAAGATATAAGCATCCATCATAAAGATATAACCATCCATCATAATACACAAAAATATAATGAAAGAAAATGCAGAACAAGGAACTCCAGCCATGACATCTATGGACAGATTCCAATGGTAAAAGTAAAAAGCTCTACCACCTGACCTCGTGGTAACCCAAAAAGGTCCACCCCCACCATGTTGAGGAGATAGTCTTAAGTCCCAAACAAGATATCAATACCAAAAATCAAAGTAATATCTAGGTCAAGGAAAACCCTAAAAGTAATCTAACTCTAAGGTTCCAAAATAAATTGACATCTAGACCCAGAGGCAAACAAAGACACGTAGGGAATCTACCATGCAAGCGGGCAAATGTCATCACAAAAATCAATGCTAGAGTTACCCTAGGAGTCTAACTTGACCTTGGCCCCCTATGGACTCTATGTGGCACTAGTATCCTTTCGCACTGACAAGGCATACTAACAATGCATGGTTGCAACCAAGTGCCCTCTCTACTCCCCTCCTAGTCTGTACTAGCACTCAAGGCATGGGTGAGGAAAGACAAAGACTCTTATTAGGTTCATTTTATTCCCATTTAGTGTAGTATTTTCACTTATTAAACAACCTACAATGGGTTACCCTAGCAGCCACTTTGGGCCCCAGCCTCCATTGCAAGCCACTTCCTGACATTACATATAGATAACCTACCCTGAGCTCATAAAAGTACAAATAAAAGAATCATAGTTTTCACCATAGTCCTATACAAGTGACTAGAAAGCGTCAAAAGATAATTCACAATAACACCTCATTTCTTTACAAGCAAATGGAAAGCATCCCAAAAATAATTGATCGATTACTCAAAGGTTAAGTCAAGTATGTCATAACACTCATCTCGTTATCACACAAGAACACTGAAAGCAATAACAAACAATATAACCAAACTCATCATAGAGCATACCAAACACATTACCATGGTTGAGTTTAAAAGATCAAAGATCAAATCATCATAATATCACAAACATAGAATTCTTAAGCCTCTAGTAGATGTCCTAAGACTGGTCAACACTCTAGTCAACCCAAACCCAAAACATAGACAACATACAAATAACAATGTCGTTTCATAGTTTGGTTTGATTTTGAAAACACAGTTTGAGTTTAACAATAAGGTCAAGTTTTCGTATTATGTAAGTTTTCGAACATATGAATTTTATAGTTTATCCTTACAACTTAACCCATTCTTGTTTTAGAACAATTTGTATGATTTATCCTTAATTTTATGAAGTTACAATATCCCCATTAAATATTACAAGATGACTTAAAATGATTATTTATTAAATAATTAAAATAATAAATATATATTATTGAATAAAATACTCATGATTCTATTAATAATCAATTTATTAAATAATAATAAAGTAAATATATTTTAACATTATTAATTGATACTCATCAATAATAATTTGAATTACTAATTTAGTAATTATTAATTAGAATTAATATTTATTTTTTATCGGTAAACGATCGAAGCCTAGATTTATTATTATTATTTATTGGAATTAATTATTATTATATGTTAAGCAAAGGTAGATTCGAACCCAAGACCTCCCACATGAGAGGCTCGAAAGTTACCATTGTGTTGTAGGCTTTTGCCAATTAAAATTAAAATTTATTAATTATTAATTAATTTAATAAATATTAATAAAAACTATTAATAAAATTTATTAATAAATAATGATTTAAAATTATTGATAAATAATAATAAAAATTTAAATTAAATTAAATTTAACAACAATTTTTTAAAACAATTAAAAAGTGGTTAAGGCCTGCTGATTAGCCTTTATAGGCGACTGTCGTGTGACTGCAATCTGTCTATTGCCGCACGCAATAGTATTTAATACTGCTGCTACTACGGTAGTACAGATTATGCCGCAGGCAATAAATAAGCTTGTGGGGAGGTAAAGATGGGGAGGTGGGGAATTGGTGGCCCTTGCCTCCTCCAAACTCGTTATATATATATATATATATATATAATAAACATAGCAAATCAGTCTAATAGGAAAACCTAGGTCAACCGGTTGAATTTTCAATCTAATATTTGATTTCTTCTCAAAATTAACTCTAATTAAATAATAATTAATCAATTCATGGAACGAGGGTTTCCTACTTTTCAATCCTCCTATATAGAAGAATTCATATGAACAACAGTAATTTACAATGAGAGATTGAAAGATTTATCATAGATGAAATTTGAAACAAATGATTCAGCAAGCATGATGAAGACAGGAATATTAAATTACATAATTAATTGGGTGACAAAACACAAGGATCTACCTAGTTTTGCTGCTAATTCACAAACACCCAAAGATTGTGAGAGAAATCTCTTCTCTCAAAACCTTCTCTCCGAAAATTCCTGGTCCTTGGAAAATGGACCCTCAATTGCTGATAAGGAGTTCTCCCCTAAATTCAGGGCACTGATTGTGCGATCACCCAAGGGAACTCCTTGATCACAACTTTTTAACTCTTTATTAACTTTTTCGAAACTTCATGCATACTTTATGAAATTTTAAATATCTTTAATAAATTAATTTCATTTTCACTCTTTAATTTATTTTCGAAGCGTCAATTGATAAAATATTTATTAACTAAAGTAATAATAATCTTTTAGCATTTATTTAAAAATGATCTCCTAAATATATTATTATTAAATTAAATAAATATTATTACGCTCTCAAACTAGACTATAATTTTCTCTTTAAATTTAATTCTTTTTATTTAATTAATTTACCAATTAATTTAATATAATTAAATATTAAAATTATCATAATAATTTTTTATTAAATTAAATCATTAATTAATCTTTTAATTTGACTTAATTAACAGAAAAATCACAAAAGACTTACAAGACAAAATATGAAAACCCATCATAAAAAGCCACATACAAGATCAAACTCAAGGGCTATAATCACGAATTTGCATCATACAACGAATTCGAAAGGGTAATCATCACAGATACTTGTCTTAATTTTGTAGGATAATTGGTTTAAAGTTTAGGATTTGGACTCAAGAATTTATCTCCCCTCTCTTACCATTGAGATAGTGCGATAGGGTACACTCATCTTGGCAATTCAAGGAAGTCAATACCCGGTACCTGCAATCTACATAAAATCCATGCATGTACAAACACATAGATTATAAGCTAAATAGGTAATGGCATGAAGTGATGCATCATGTAGATCCCAACTAGCAGATGACTATGACTCCCTTCTTTAACCACATCGGAAATGTCATACATAAGGAAAACATACACGCACACCATACACATGTAGTTTGGGCTAAGTATCCATAAGAAAACACATATAATAATCCATCTAACTAACATCATCAAATAACTGAAATCACTGTAATAATAATCATCAAGATATGATCATGCATACATGAAGTAACTAGTACCAAGTAGTCTCATCATAAAATCAACTGAGTATGAAACAATATCTAATAATTTGAAAGATAATGCTACTAATCATCAAGCATAAACTAGCCTAAAAGAGTTTGACAATAATAATAACATGTAAATGAGGGGCAGGCACTACACCATACACATGCAAGTACGGGGTGAGTATCCATAGAAATCACATAAAAATCATTTGTCTAACTAACATCATTAAATAACTAAAAGTCACTTAAATGAACATATATATATCATCATCATAACAATCATGAAATAACTAGTACTAAAGTAACTCAACACGTATATTAACTAAATATGAAATACAATTAATCAATTTTGGTAACCCAACACTACTAAACATAGAACAAAATTAGAAAACTGCCCTAAAAAATTTCGATAATACAATCAGAAAAGTCAAGTAGGGGTAGACATTACACTATCTAATGACAATCCTCTATCTTGTTCTCTATGCACTTATCCCTTTAGGTTTGTGTATCTGATATGAGAGGCTACGTGTTCCATATTGCTAGTGTTTCTTGATAGTAAGAAGTGTATGCCTTGCTAGGAGCTATGCCCTAGGAAACCCATTGATTGTTGAGCTTTGTATACTATTGACTTTGTTTTTTTAATGACTTCCATTTAATAAGACTAGGGAACAAATGTATTGAGGTCATGATGGGTCTTGTTTGTTTGGTGTGTGTTAGTGTTCTATCCTTAAGTGAAAATGGATTATTGTGTTTGCTTTGAACTTCAAAAGTGGTGGATTTGATTTTTGTGGAATTAAATTTAGCTATGGACTATTTTCTTTCAATGCTAATGATGGTCCATATGTGAAGAAATAATGTCAGGGGCATGCTACAGTGATTAGCTGTTGTCTTAGTGGTTGTATTTTAATATATTTTTTTGGCATTTTTTTTCGATTGCCCATGTGTAAATTCTCTCGAGTTTGAGGGATTTGTGATTTGTGCTAAAACTATAGCTCTTAGTTTTCTATTTGAAATATTGCCAAGTTAAATTTAGTGAAAGAATAATATATACACATCTCAAAGCATATTTTTCTTAGTAAATGATCGCAGTGCCAACTGAGAGTCTATTGTTGTTTGTTTGATTGGTTTCTTTATTTTTGTTTGTTGGAAAACATGAGGACATGTATTTTTCAATTGAATTTGACAGTTCAATGGTTGTGGACTTGAAAGTAGTGAGTTTTTATATATAGTTGTACAAATAGCTGTGATTATGAACTACAATTTAGTTATTGATATCTGACATAAGCCATACACTAGGTTTTAATGGTTTAACTTATTAAGAATTTTGTTCTCTTTATTTGTTCTCTTCTTCTTTCATCATTGCATGGACCATTAATCAAATAATTATTGAATTAGCTTTGTTCTATGATGGAGTAGGTAGATCCTGATATGTTTTATTTACATCTAAATTGCAAAAGATAAAAAATGCACAAGGTATAAGGTATTGTTGTGGATATCATTTTCACATCATATTTCTATTTTTCGGATGTTTATATTATATTAAAAGGTGAAATTCAAAATTTTGAGAGTTACATATGCTAGCACTACCTGCTGTTATTAATAATTATCCCTATTTGGTGTCTTAGGGCTTCTATTTTCTATTTTATTGTTGGTTGTGGTTGATGATTATTATAGTGAAAGTCTTCTACAATTGCGAATAATTTCTTAGTAACATGTATTCCATGTTTGTTGTTATTAGTGTTTTTCTTGCTTATTTGTTTATATCCTTTACAAAAATTAAGCTTTCATACCAATTATTGTATAGCTTTGTGATTTTAGAAAATGACTTTTAAATTTTTCAAATAGTCCATTTTTTTAAAGATGATAATAAAAAAACTAACAGTAAAACATACTAGCCCAATTATTAGTCATAAATTGTCAATTTTATTAGTTATTCACATACCATTGAGGCAATCAATATTGTTAATGTAACTCAAAATAAATTTTGAGATAGTTGTTTTTGTTTTTATGTAAAATATGTAATGTCAAAAAATTGTAGACCAATATGAATATGAAAATTTATATTACTGTACTATTTCAAACATATACATACATATACATACATACACATGCACATACACATACACACACACACATATATACATATATACATATATACATATACATATATGTATATGTATATATGTATATATGTATACATATATATGTATTTATGTATACATATGTATATATGTATATATATATATTATACATATGTATACATATATACATATACATATATATATGTATATTATATATATATATATATATATATATATATGTATATGCATATATACATATGTATATGTATATATCTATATATGTATATATACATATATACATACACACATATATGTATATACATATGTACGTATGTATATACATACGTATGTATGTATATTATGTATAGATGTATATATATATATATATATTATACATATGTATATATATATATACATATATGTATATGTATATGTCTATATATGTATATATACATATATATACATACACACACACACACACACACATATATATATATATATATATATGTATATACATACGTACATATGTATGTATGTATATACGTACGTAGATATGTATGTATATAAATATATAGTTGTTGTGTACATTACACTACTCTATTTAAAATGTCATAGATCATGACAATGCGAAGAAGACTGTGAGTTGGACTTTTTGTGTCAACCAAATTCATGTAAATTGTACATACAAATGTTATCAAGCAAGCAAATGGATTGTATGTAGGGTGCACGTTGGACAAAACAAAAATGATTGATTTACTTATTCACGTGTCCTTAAATTAGTAGGTCGTCATACTCATATGCATAGGTAATATTTTTTCCACTAAAATTTTTCTTGTTCTCAATTTCATTTGGAAACATTCTTTTTCTATAGGATAGAGTAAAAAACATCACGGTTATTATAATATAGAACTCTCTTTATCTAAGAAATAAAATAAAAATAATGTAATCTGAAATATATTTGGAAACATTATTTTTATTTATTTTTGATCGGTAAACAGTCGAAGCCTAGATTAATTATTGTTATTTGTTGTAATTAATTATTTTTATGTGTTAAGCGAATCTGAACTCAAGACCTCCCACATGAGAGGCTCACAAGTTACCATTGTGTTGTAGGCTCTTGCCTATTTGGAAACATTATTTTTGAAGTTATATTTTACAAATAATTATTTTCAATCTAGGCAACCAATGATTGGTTATAAGATAGAGTAATAATATAAGAACTTTCTTAATTTAAGAAATAAAATGATAACATTAAAAAAAATGAGATCTCAAATTCATTGGAAGTTGGAACAATATCTTTTCATATACTTTTTATACAAATAAATACTTTTTTATGAATAATTATTTCTAATTGTAAAAATAATCATTAACTTGAAATATTATTAATTCACTATTTTTGTATATGGTACAATTTATTTATCTGAAACACTATTGGCTCAATTAGTTTTGTGTTATAAGAGCCTTTTTTGGAGACTCCTCCCATATTGTACTTTTTCCCCCTAATTTTTTTATAATCTTGTAAATATTAATTATTAATATTTAATATTTTTTTCAAACTACAAATATATAAAATATTCAATAAAAGTATACAATGAACAAAATAAATATTACAATTCTTATAATATCTCCACAAATTTTATTACTTGGATAACAGAGATTTTTATTACATATTATTTGATATTTTGAACAATGTTATAATACATAAGTTTTATATTCTAATATATTTTATTAATTAAACTTTAATATATATACTATAAGTAACTATTAAAATTTAAATATACAAATTATGTTTTTATATGATCTTTATATAAAATAATAAAATAACAATACATTTCTTAATACAATCTTATCATTCACAACATAAGTTTTTTAAAGATAATTTCAAACCACTCACTACAAATTCTAACCACTAAGTGACACTTGTTTATAACACCTAATAATTTATATTTATAGTTGCTTTGTTATGCTCTCATTTAATTTATATCTACTTCTACAAGCATGTTTTTAAATAGATGTTTATATTTCAAAAATTCAAAATAAAACAAGATTTAAGTCATAGTGTTGTAATCCTAGTCAAAATAAAACAATGTTAAAGAAAATAGATTCTTCGAGATATGTGTTACAATACTAGTTAAAAAGTTGAAATTTCAAAACTAGTTGATCAAAATAATAGTAATGTGAAAAATAATCTCATAGGAATACCTAGTGCAAATCTTATCTTTTACAAATTACATGCAAGCAAAACATATTGGGATCTAGTCTGCTTCTTCATAAAACAAAATAAACTAGTTCAATAATATTTTGGTTAAATAACTACACAAGAGAAAAATAAATAAATAAACAAAACATAGTTGTTAATAATCTAATAAAAATTATCTTTCAAAATATTTTGCACTATAATACAAAATCATTAATAACTATGATTTGCAAATATTTTCTAATTTGATTATCAATTGCTTCTAGAACACTATATTTATTATTAGTACTCTATTGTGATACTTTTTAATTTTTATGCTTGAAGTAGTGATTAAATTTTTTAGTTTCTACGAGTTAGAAATAATCATTTTAAATTTTTGCTATGAAACTAACACCTTGTCCATAGCATAGATGCAAAATTTTTAACTTAACAATTTAAAAAAAAATAGTTTTGTAAGATATGATTGGGTGAATTCATTTAGCTCTTATATTGGCCAAATTTGATGATTGTAAAATGAATACTTTTTAAGAATTATTTTTTGTTAAGTTGAATGTATTAATGTTTATTATTATTTTTGAATGTAAGTGCTTTAGTTTAGATTTTTATATTTTAATTTTATAATTTTTATAATATAATTTTTGTCATTCAATTAAAAGATATTTTAAAAATGATATTACTTATATTATCATTTTAAAAATATTATTATATATTATTATTATAAAAATACTATTATTTTTATATTATAATTTATTTATAATACAATACTATCATATGATATATATGCAATAGAACATATATCAACAAGAGCTCTTGATGAGCTAGAGTCCCTGCCTTAGTGTGATACGTTTGTCTTGTGACAGAACTCTCCAAACTCTCCACGAATGTAGTTGTGATTGTGTATATAAATAAATGATCAATTTTTATTTTTTTTGATCGGTAAATGACCAAGGCCATGATAATTTGATTAATAACAACAGTAACAACAACTTTCTCTGTTCAAACGGGCACTGGTAGGAAAGAACGGAGAAGAAAACCTCCAGTCTTGCCTGAGACTATAGTCCTATATTATTACAACTATAAAAGGGGCATACCCCAGTGACCTACATACTAGTTTTTTAAATAACATTAAAAGCAATACTTGGATGAACTTTGACAATTTATTCCATCCATTTTACATAAAATTGCTACTATATGAAAGATGACCAAATCTGTTACATCCACTTCCATGTCTATGTTGTTATCTTCAAAATGATCAGCCTTGATCGCATCCTGCAACAAAACATCCCTACCAAAGAACTATCCAACAGCTATCTACCAAATGAAGTTAGAACAAAAAAAATTTAAACATATTCCTCACAAAATTGCTGCATCGTACCTTAAATTGTCAAACTCGTAATTACAACTAAACCAGATACTATTAGAAATTAAAATGATATATAAGAAACAACTACCTATTCTAGCCAAAATTCACTTAATAGGACAAGATACATGCCAAATTCTGGCTAAATCACCTACTATGTTGTTCAACTAAATTACATGAAATAACGACGTCATACCTATAGATGATAAAAGAACCATACTCTCCTAAACTACCTAAATAATTACAAAATTATACTTCAAACTAAGCCTTCCTCTGTGTTTTGAATCAATCTCATAAATGAAAACTAACATAAACACAGCCATACTGAAATTAGATATGTCAAAACAGCCGAGCATATGGAAATGATCCAAATTCACCCTTCGAACCACTCCTTACTGCAACTTCCAGTACTGACATTACAGAGATACTAACCAAAGAAAATATCTTACAAGATAACCAAACATCCAAAGTAATGGCAATACAAAAAGAAGCCCACTTAGAATTCAGGGATCCTATACCCAAATAAAGATTCTGGAGGCTACAGTATAAGGTCATCCTGACATATGAGATCCATTCTTTAATAGATTCTGGATCTTTAATTCATTTAAAACATCCGGATCAATTTTGAGCCTGACAAGAAACATATTTATGTTGGTTGACACAAAAGCTGAACCATGACCCTAACCACACCGCAACAATCGACAATAATCCGAATGCCTAGGAAATGTCATATATACATCTATATTGCCTATGTTAGGATAAACCAGTCTGTATTCAGGAACCTAGAGTAGAAGCAAATACATTCTTGAAGCAGACCCTCCCCACTTAATGTTGTAATTCTTCAAATAATTGACCTACGAACTTTCCAAATAAACATCATACCTATTTCATCATAAATAACTAAATATTCTAATCTTTTAAAGTGAAAACCATAGATCCCATATCTATCTATGACCAGGCAAAAGAAAAACTCAGCAAACATCCATACAAACTTTGTATATACGTCAAAACTACCAATCTATATATAAATAACTCCAAGTTTTGTTACCTTTTACTACATTAAGCCTTTTCTATATACATCTATAGTTACTAGCCAGAAAACCCCAAGTATGTTGAAACATTTAGTATTAAACTTATCAAAATGTATCTATATGATATTGGAGTTTCAGAGTACTAGATTCCTACCATATAAAATATTACAAAAATTGGGGTCCGAACATTACCCAAGACCTTACATACCGAACACTTACAAAAGATAAAGATCCAATCTTCATGCAACATTCAGTTTTCTACATCCCTGGACCTTTCTTGTTTCCTCCATGACACCATGATCACCTTTGGAACTTCAACAGATTCATTCACATCTACGTATGGCAGCATTTTGAACAAGACCTTGTTTCTGCTTGTCTTCTCCGAGTTAACGGTACAAAATTCTAGCGCACTTAGGTTATCAAATTTCACTCCTAGCTACACATAGAACATAAACAATTTAAGGTAATCTAAGACCTACTTGTTGTTCTCCTCAACAATTATCCTTCTCCATCGTAAGAGAAAATTAACGCTGGCCTCCATCCATGGCCATCCTTATAGAAGGTCAGGCTTTCCCTTACTATGAGGGATTGGCGACAAGGGGCCATCTCCAGCTTTGTAGAACCCAAAGGTAACCCCATATACCTTTTAGGTATGCTATGAACCGCCTTCTCCAGTCCTTTCCTCCAAATTGGGTCAAAAAGTTTGAAACAGAGCCTCACTATATCTTCTTTTTAGATTTTCGCCCTTATCATTACCCTTATGAAGGAGCCAATTATGGAGCTATTGGTTCTCCAAGTTGTGCTATAGTCAAAAACATCCTCTCCCATAGCTCTGATAACCGCAAATTGAGTCATATCATCTACCGCCCTTAGCATTCGATTCCATCTCTCGGGTTTAACCTTCCCCAAAAAGGCCATTGTCCTATTTTCAGCTGTATGAAAAATGTGGATATTTGTCTCCATCCAAGCTAGAATTAGAGTATATAGGGGAAACAAATTAATATCTACTGTTGAAACAATTCCACCAACAGCTATCCTAATAAATCCTAATTCGGCTCTACAACTTATGTCCTCATTTTCTATTCGAGAACTATGCCTTCGATGATAGCTGTCGTCGTGATGGTTTGACACATCTCACTTCTTAATGAAGCCACACATGTGAACTCCCTTACCTCATTGTACTTAAATAGCATGACATACTCTAAGATTTGGAAGCCGTTACAGTAGTGGAATCCTTCAAGTACCTTCTAATGATAATCTTTGTACAAAAGTTGCAGAAAGAGGATATTATTTGAAAAAGCAAATCTATAAGGATAAGACTATAGGGGGATACGCAAGAAAGTCCTAAATAATGCACTTTCTAATATATATAAGTACCAAAATAATTAACCTCCTTATACATTATCTTATTCTAACCATTTCTAATCGTAATTAAACTTGGAAGGTCTTCAACAACTAGGATGGCTAAGTAAAGGGGGAGGATTTCTACTTTATATATTACAAATTGTGTATTAATGTAGAAATTCCATCCGCACCCTTATTAGCTAACCCATCAGCTTTGTCATTTCCTTCTCTAAAAATATGAGTAATATGAATATCCTCGAATTTATCTAATATCATAAGGGTATCTTGAAGTTTTGAATTTAACACCCAATTTGGCATCTTTTTCTTCCTTACCGCATTAAGAACTATCTTAGAAGATCACCTTCTATTATGATTCTAGACAAGCCTAGTTTCTCGCAGAGTTGTAATCCTTTCTCTAGGGCTACTAATTCAGCTATATTGTTTGAAGACGGAGGCAGCGGCGAAGCCAACTTTGCTAACCATTTCCCGTTCTCATCATTGATAATGCAAACAATACCAGCTATCCCTGGATTACCTCGGGCCGTTCCATCAAAATTTAATTTATGCCACCCTTGAGGAAGTGGGACCCACTTGCAGTTTGCTCTTGCTTCCTTGTTGCGAGAAGAGTGAACTAGTGGAGGGTTGATAATGGTGGGCCAATTTTTCTTCATAAACCCATCCCACATCAAAAGTGAGCCTTCTTCTTTAGAAGATTTCCTAAGATGAGCATTGAGAACTTCCACTATAGCAGCTTCTAATTTTAGTAAAAACCTTTCTATGTTCAGCTCTTTCTCTTGAAAAATGTGGCGATTTCTCTCCTTCCACAATTCCCACACCACAATCGAGGGGAAAATATGCCAAAGCTTGTTATATACCACACCTATCAAATTTGTGGGCCATGAGCTAAGTAAACTTTTAACGGGGTTTTGCAGAGGGGTAGACCAGTCGAGACGAGCCCTAAGCCATTCCCAAAAATTGAGCACATAAGGACAATTGAGGAATAGGTGATCTACATTCTCATCACTTTGTTTACATAAAACACACCGATGAGGGCCTATAATACCGAATCTTAATAACCTATCTGCGGTCAACACCCTCTTTTGAAGGACAAGCCATAAAAAGAATCTGGCCTTTGGAAGACATGTTGTGTCCCAACATAGATTAAGCAGCAATTCAATCTTAGACCATTTCTAAGATTGAGTGATTGCCTTATAACCTTGTTTCACACTGTATGTGCCATCCTTAGATCTCGCCCAAATAAGGTTGTCTGGCTTTGAGACTTGTTTGATATTTCTGCTGGAAATGATCTTCTCATAAGCCTTAATAAGGTCTGGATCAAATTCTAGATTGTCCAGCGAGCGCCATTTCCATTTCATAACTCCTTCCGAAACTTCTTTAATCTTATAGTCTTCAACTTTACTTCCCCACATAACGGTCAACCTTTGCTTTAGGATATCATTATCGGGGGATGATTCAATCGAAGGAAGTTCGTCCCATGAATCTTCCCAGAATAATGCCTTGTCACCTAATCCAACATCCCAAGTAAGAAATTTACTAATAAGACTCCGACATTTGGTCATAAAGTTCCAACATTCTGATCCTTTAGGGAGACTAACCATTCTAAACAAGGATTCCGGGTCTGATGGGTTGAGATAATTGTTAAAAAAGATTTTAGCCCATTTTTTATCAGATTCTTTATATAATCTCCAAATTAATTTTGCCCCCAAGGCCTCATTTTTCCATTGAGGCTTTTTAATACCTAAGCCCCCATATTCTTTTGATTTACATATGTTTTCCCATTTTATAAGGGCCAGCTTCTTATCTTCTTCTTTATCTTTCCATAAAAAATTCCTAAGTTTGGACTCGAATGACAAAGACATCCAATTAGAAAGGGGTAAACAAGCCATAGGGAATATTGGAATGCCTGAGAGGACTGACCTTATCTTAGTAATTTTACCTGCCTTAGATAGCCATTTATTTTTCCAATTCCCAATTCGTTTATCTACCTTTTCAATTGTGTCCTTCCAAACTTTGCAGTGTTTTGTGCCTTTATCTAGAGAAATTCCTAGATATTTGCAAGGGAACAAACCCTTCTTAAACCCCATGATCCTACAGATCAAATTCTCCATTTCTGGACTAGTATTCAAAAAGAAAATCTTAGATTTTTCTTTGTTCACTTTTTGTCTTGATGCATCCATATAGGTTTGCAGAATATTTTTATATCCCATGGCCTCTTGAACTGAGCTTTTACATGGTAGGATGGTATCATCCACATACTGTTGATGATTTATGTTAGGGACATTTCTAGTTACAGAAATACCCGAAATCCTTCGTCTTAAATATGCATCAGATATAGCCCTTCCAAAAGCTTCAGCCATAATGATAAAGAGGGAAGGTGAGAGTGGGTCTCCTTGTCTAATACCCCTGGATATCTCGAAAAAGCCTTTCGGTGTTCTATTGATGAGAATAGAAATTTTAGACGTAGAAATAAACTTAAAGATTAGGTTAATCCACTGATGAGAGAAGCTGAATGCTTCTAAAACTTTATAAAGGAAGTGCCAGTCAACCATATCGTATGCCTTTTGTATATCTAGTTTCATTAGCATACATGGTTCTTTATTTGTTGTCGGTGAATGAATAGTTTCCTGAATAATAAGAATGCCATCCAAGATAGATCTCCTTGGTACAAAGCCTGTTTGTTCTTTCGAGATTAGTTTTGGCAAGTATTCCTTGAGTCTGGTAGCCATAATTTTTGAGAAAATTTTGTAAATTGTATTGCATAGGGCTATTGGGCGAAAGTCCCCGGGATGTTCGGGCCCTTCCTTCTTAGGAATTAGTGTAATGAAAGAAAATTTAATTTCTGCCAACAATGACCCACCATTTTGTGATGCTTCAATGGCCTTCCATAGATCTATTCCTAAGATATCCTATCATTTTTGAAAGAAGAAGGCCTAAAAACCGTCAGGCCCTGGCGATTTGTCAAGGTTCATATTAAAGACTGCAAGTCGAACTTCTTTAAGGGTGATTGGGCGATTGAGTTTTTTATTATCTTCAGGGGTTATGAGTTTCGGAATGAGTTTGAGCATGGAGGACTGGGCTATCCTCTTCGATCCTTCATAATTGTTAAGTAGATTTTTAAAATGGGAGACTAATGTGTCTGCTATCTCTTGAGGATTTTCTGTTTGCAGACCTGAGTTGTTAGTGATACTGGTGATTCTAGATCGAGCTCTATTGTAAATGGTCGAGTTATGGAAAAATTTTGTGTTATGGTCTCCCCCATTCAACCATTTTTCCCTAGATTTTTGTCTCCAAAAGGTTTCCTCTTTTGAAAGTATGTCTTCTTGTCTTGTTAAAAGTTCTTTTTCTAAATGGTATTTCTCATAATCCATACCAGATCTGATAATCTCTTGATTTAAATTTTTTAATTTTCCTTCTATCTCCAGTTTTTCTTTGAAGATATTATTAAAATGTTCTCTATTCCATCTTAAAATATTTTCTTTTAACATTTTGAGCTTAGAGACAAAGATGAACATTTTGGAGCCCTCAAAGTTAGCTTGTGCCCACCAAATCCTTATTTGTTCAATAAATTTTGGATCTTGAAACCACAATTTTTCACACTTGAAAGGGTTCCTGGGCAGTTTAGATGGTTCCAATATTTCCATACATACTGGAAAATGATCTGAACCTACAAATGGCAAAATGGATGATGTGAGATTTTTATTAAAATCCATAATTTTGCCAACTATAAAAAACCTATCTAGTTTTTTCGCTATGAAATCATGGTCCTTCTTTCTATTATTCCATGTAAATGTACCATTACTTAATGGAATTTCTACCAAACTATGTTTATCTATCCATGATTTAAATTCCAACGAGGAAGATGTAAGATGTTGTATTCCTCCTACTTTTTCATTCAGATTGATAATGGTATTGAAATCACCACCCATTAAGACATGGCTATTTTGGTAATTATTCAAAACCTTACCTATTTCGTCTCATACCTCTTTTTTCTTTATTGGACAGTTAGGTCCATATACATTAATAATGATAAATTTTATATCAAATTTTAAACTTTGAATGTTGACACACATCCAATTAAAGCCACTAACTAAATATTTCAATTCAATTTTTTTTGGGTTCCATATAATTCCTAGTCCACCTGATGCACCCAATACCTCAACAAATACTGATTCCCAAAAACCTAAGTTTTTGTTTAATTTGGAACCTTTCGACTTGTTTAATTTAGTTTCTTGAATTAAAATTATATCATAATTAAAATTATTTAGGTATTGTTTAATTAGTCTTTTTTTACTAGGGGCATTTAGACCTCTAGCGTTCCATGATGTGATCCTCATGATGCCCTGGGAAGGTACTTCCCCTTCCCCACATTTAGAAGTTCATCAATTTTCCTTTGTTCCCTACTTAGTCCTTCAGTCTCTCGCAATTCCTTTAGAGTTTTCCTTCCTCTTTTTCCTTTCATCTTGCCAGAAATAGGGGAACTCAGTCCTGCCTGATTCATACATAGACCCAATTCTTGCAAATTATCATCCACATTATGAACTGATGAAGTTACAGTATCTGCTATTGCTTGGAACTCGTCTTGTTTTAATTCTTTGTAAATCTCGGTTCCAATATTTTCCTTCAGCTTCTGCTCCTCCCCATTTCCTTCTGATGTTCTATACTTCCCTTTAGTAGTTTCTGATTTATTCCCACTTTACTTATCTTGTTCCTTAAAACTGTCCTACATCTGTAATTGTAGTAAGTCTCTTCGAAGATCATCCGCTGTATAATCTTTCCCCCCTAGTTTGATGATTTTTTGTATAAGTTCCTCTTTCTGGTGTACAATACTATTCTCAATATTGTCATAATTAAAGATCTGAACCAGTTCTTCAGATAGCTACTCGAGCTGCTTATAAACATTCTCTAGCACTTCTGCTTCTGGAGGGGAATTTGAGTCCTTATTTAAGAAGTTCTGAATCTCTTCCATAAGTAGGCTATCTGAGTTTATGTCCTTCCTCTGCAACTTTGTCTTGCTTTCCTCTAGGGTAAAGGGTGAAGTAAATAGAAGACTAGGCGTTTTCCAAAATTTGGAGGTTCCTTCAGATCTTTCATTGCCAAGAGTTGATGGTTCTGCTTTGATGTTCCTATTTGTTGTTTGCTGTAAGGCAACCTAATTATTATTCCACATTGTGTCTACTTTCAAATTGTCTTTCTAGTTTGCTGCCCCTCTTTGTTCTGAGGTCAAAGAACAATAATCTTTTTTCTGTCCCTTCAGATCCTGACATCTTCTCTTGTGCTTGCGTATCCTTTGAATAATTCCTCATTTTGTAACCATCTATAAGATCTGGTTGTGTTGAATATGATGTTACTTGTTGCGATGTTTCCTTTTTTGTGATATCTCTGATAAGAGTCTCATTTCTGTTTGAACCAATTTCCCCCCTATTTCCAGAATTATTTTGTATTTTTGATTTTCCATCTTTACCATTCGTAGTTTTTCTTACATCCCTTTTCTTCTTATCCATTTCCTTTCTCTTTTTTCTTTTCTGTCTTTTTATGAATATATCATTAACCTCCTTCTCTGTCTATTCCATAGGCTTAAGTACTATGACCGATTTAAGCCTTCTTCTCTCTGGGGACTGCTCTTCTGAGTCTTTGAGTTCCCTCCCTTCCTTCTGCTGCTTTATAGGCGAGATTTGTTCATGAAGTCTTTCATTCTTCATGATTTTTAGCCATGGGAAATTGCTTCTAACATTCGAGGTCAGGGGAAGTATCTTGTGCATTATCTTATGTGCTTCATCAAATTTTAAAATATCAACTAATTTCCCTTTATATATCTGAAATAGGATCTCATACTTTGCCTTACTAGTAATGAATTCCTTTTTGAATTCAATAGGGTGATTAAACTTAACATAAATAAGTATCTTGACATTGTTACAACAATAAAAGGATGCGTCAATACCCTCCACCTCTCCAACTACAGATCCTATGGATTTAATAATATTCTCTTGACATAATTCTGGAGGAAGAGAGGGCAAAATAAACTATAACGACATCTTACAATCTATCTATGCTTCACTGAAATTCTGAGACCATTCTATGAATCTAACACAATGACCATTAAAAAAGCATTTAGAAACTAAAATAAATTCTTTTTTAACAGCTTCATCTATACATTGAACATATAGCACCTTATTCGAAAAACATGATATACTTACCTGCTCCTCCCAAATTTCCTCCAGCTAGTCAGATAAGAGAGGTGGATCATGCTGTGGGCAGTTCCAAATTGCGAATACTCCTCCCTTAAGACATTTATCCCATGTATCATCAATTTCTTTTATCGATATCCTTGTCAAATATTTCCTATTTTTGCACGATCCAGTGGGCGCTTTAGGGTTTGATGTCATTTTTTGGTAATGAATTCGCCGGTGTGGGGGGATGTAGGTTGAAGGCGAATCAAGTTTGGTGGATCTCCTCTCCATCTGGGGTGTTGCCAGATAGTGTTGGTTGAAAGGTTTAGTAGCAATCTCCATGTGAGTGTATTTTGTTAAATTAAATATCCGTAATTGGTTGTCCAAATACTCAAGCGTGAAAAATTGGTGTCTATTGTTGGAATAATGTGCCTCTTAGTCTTCGGATGATGCTATCAGCCATGAATCTATCCATTGAGTGGTCTGCTTTCCTCTGTAATCTGTTTGTCTGGGAGGCTCATAATTGTATTTATTTAGGGCTTCAAACTTGTTTCTTGTTTTGATTTCGAATTGTTCGGCATGGTTGTATTGGGGTGTTCTTTGAAGCCATTTTCTGCCCTCGGTATGATGTGATCCTTGCCAATGCTTCCCCTGACCCAATACACTATTTTTTCATTGTTTTTGCAGAGATTTTTTCTCGCGAATCTTCGCTAGTTTTTGAAAATTCAGCATTTTTTGAAAAAGCAGAGCAATCAATTATTACCTTCCACTCGAACCATAATATTAACCCAATAAATGATCAATATTACTTTTCATATTTACATATTTAGTGTGAATATTTTTACTTTTTAGAACATGTGTAAAAGAAGGTGTGGATGCTCGTAAGTGTAAGTTAGAAAGATTTTATATTTAAATTTCAAAAAATTATGTTTTCATATTAAGTTATTTTTTAGTTTAAAATATATTTCATAGATAATCTAAAATTTTTCATTATTAACAAATTCATTTTGATTAATATGGCTTAATTATCTTGTAATACTAATACTATTTATAAATATATTTCTAATTAATAATCATAAATTAATGAGAAAAATAATATTAATATAAAATACTCACTAATTTTTCTCTTAATTCTATATTTTATATTTAATTAATTTTTAGATTATAAAATATTATTTATATTTTAACTATATTAATGGTTGTCTTAATTTTTTTACACTATCATATTGATGAACATAAAATAGATAAAATTAATAAATGATATTTTTAATAATTATATTAATCATAATATAATTAATAAATCTACATTAATTTCTATGAAATTAGTACACCTACTATTCTCCTATTGTTGAAAAATCTTAACGCTCTTTTTTTTTTCTTTTTTTCCCTATTAGTTATTTTATACAAATCAATAGATTTAAAATATATTAAAAGACAAATAAAAAAAGTTATATTGATATGTAAATTTTATCATAATTTATAACTTTTCACTATAAATATACTTTTTAACATTAAATTATTAACTATTTGTATATATGAATTTTTTTCCCATATGCTTTGTATACTATTAATAAATATATTTATATAATTAAAAATTTATATAATCTTAACCATAGGATACATGTGAAGAGGAGAATGTTTCAATGGGATAATTAGACAATTTCAATGGCGATTTTAACAGTACTATTACTTGACTCTCGAAGTTTCATTTGTGACATTTTGATTTGCCAACAAAAGATGACTTTCATCAGCGGCAAGCCCAGCCAAAATATTGATTAAAATATGCAAAACTTGTTTATGAGAGCATTCTGGAAACTTCATATCATCGCCTTTATAATTTTTACAATTTTTGTTTATGAAAATTAACTTAAACCCCAGCAAATTGTCAATGAACCAATTAAAAAAAAAAAGAATTACTATCTGATAATTGTTTTTTTAAGTCAAAGCTTTCAAACTTTAGATAGACTTTAGAATATGACATATTTGTTTGCAGAAAATTAATTCGGAGAGTCTATCGGGAACATTAGTTCCCTGCCTTATATAAGGCAGAGACCAATAATTATATTTAGAAATAAAATTTGTATTAATATCATTATATATACTATAATAAATTTATTAAATTAAACTTAGATATAATGACACTTGTTAGCCGATAGGCTTTCCCATTGGGATTGCCTGCAATCGCGGTTTGTCTCACGTCGGAAATATTTAGTCGGTTAATGGTTTTTTCAGACGTTGTCAGATATCGACATCTAAATGTGTTCATTTCAATCAATAAAAAGATTTTCCTACTTCTACGCTGGAAACCCACTGAACAACAGGGTTTCAACTCACATCGGAGTAAATGGACAGGTGGGAAAGTAAATGCTAATTCAGGCCATTATAGAAAGCATTAAACCTAATCCAGGAATATGACTGCCGGTGGCCAAAAATAGTGTACTATCATCATATAAAATCTGCTCAAATCATGAGCTCGATTTCATTTATGGATGTCATGAGTTATTAACAGCACTATCACGGGCTCCACTTTATGGAAGGCCGAGAATTTCAATTAGTTAAAAGTTTATGAAATACAACTGCATAGGGCCACTTGTTCAAGCAGCAGTTTCCATTGCTTACTGCTACTCTAGATGGAATGCAGATTGATACCCATAGTAGCTTGCTAAATGAGAGCCAAGTAAACAATTCAGTTACCCAGGCAAAAGATGATTGTGCTGGAGAAATGCCTTCAAATGTTGTTGTTTCACTTGTGCGAGAAACGAAGTTATTACATGACTCAGAAGCCATAGTTAGCGACCAGTCATTAGAGGAATGTGGAGATTGCAGAACAAGCTCATTGCCAAATGAAAATGCAAAGAAGGGTAGGTTACATGCATGGCCCGTACACAACACTCAAGAAGGCATAAGAGAAGAAAAAATAATTTGCCTGGAGCAAGAAGTGAAAGAGAGCTAGGTGAATGTAAATTCTTTCTAGTGAACGTTCGCTTTAAAATATCCATTGGCTTGAAGCATGTGCTGTTGAGAATTCGGGCTGCTTGGAACAAATGCTCATCCATCCCCAACTACTATTCTGGAGGTTGTAGAGAGTGCATGCCTTATTATTGTCCCATTTTCTCCATCTCTAGCAATAGACGATTTCCAGCATCTGATCAACGACCAAGATCCAATAGGCAAATTTAAGTGCTTTGCAATGGATACATGCGTCACTTCTTCCTACCTTGTAATCTTGTACAGGTCAAGTTTAACTTATTTTTCTCAACTCAAGCATTGAGGCTGATTAAAATCTCATCCTCTATAAAGCCTCTTCGGTCCTTTTACTTATCCCCATCAAGGCTTGAACTCTGCAAGCTCATTTCCATATGTATTTCAAGGCCAGCTTGGGTATGTATAGGAGAGGGCATGGAAAATAGACAGGAGCCATGATGCCAACAAATGTAAGTATCAAATTTAAAGTAGAGATCAAGTTGTAAGGGGATAGGCAAAGATTCAAGCAATTAGAAGAACACCTGGAAGAGTTGAAGAAAAGAACAAGGAAGATGCTTAAATTGAGGTGCCTTACTTTTGACAAAGGTCTGTCTAGGGGTGAATGGATATTAAGACGAGGAGGGAGGGGTACATAAAGAGGGGTATGTAAGATATTAATATATATTGAAGAGAGAATGAGATAGGAAGAGGATGAGAGAGATGCATATGGCAAGATAGAGTGATAGAGAATTAGGAGATACTGTTTCTTACCACTTTCACGTTTCTTTTAGATATCCACCCAATTTTGTAGCTAGCATTGAATAGTGACCATCTTCTCTTTTGAACTTTTTCCTTTATTATAATTCTAAATATCTGAGTTACTGGGTTTGCTCGTGTAGGAGCAGATGTGGATGCGCATAGAAGTGCACAAAAAGCATGAAATCTCCCTGTGGATGCATAGGGATGTGCAGGGACGTCTTAAGGTTAATCTACATCTTGTTTTCTCATGGTACTAAGCTAATAAGGAGCAACACCAAAATTATAGATTTTTCACCTGCAGAGCAACCTACAATGGATAGATGGGGATCTTTAAGCTTCCCAATATGTCCAGACTCCTGACTACTCTATGTACTCATCACTACTGCTCTCTATGATGATCATTAAATGATATATTAAACATGGGGATAATATCTCTAGCCAGATTCTTTATGCTTTACCAGCATAATGCATGAATATTATTGTATTCCAGTTCTCATTAAGAGTTGATATCATTTCTCACAGAACTAATCATCTGAGATCAATCCATAAGTACCATGGCAAAAATATCAACATGTGGGAAAAGTAATTTCAGCTGAAGCAGTTGTCAAAGCTAGAGGTTATCACCAATTGTATGTGCGGAGTAGGAACCAAAATAGTAGGACTTACTTATTGAAAACTTATCTATGCATCAAACACACTTGTAAGAAATATACATGACATAAATAAATAATATAGTGGTTACATTACACATTTTGTTTAGGAAAATGATGACGATCCAATTCAAATAAACACAATTCACAAAAAGATACACCTTTATAGTGGTTTCAACACAACTACAATTATTTCAGTGTACTTGTTTGGCATGCAATGGGGCATTCAAAACATTAACTACTCTTATACAGGACTATCAAATAAGTTTAATTCGGTCCCAAAACTATAATCAAGTAAAGAACCACTTGCTTTGGTGGCAATTCAAATCAACTTTTGAATTGGGATGTCGTACATTAAATCAAATACCAAAGTTAAATACATTGTTAACCTCCAAAGAGATTAGTCAAGTGTATATGCCCCCTCTCTCTCTCTCTCTCTCTCTCTCTCTCTCTCTCTCTCTCTCTCTCTCTCTCTCTATATATATATATATATAAGTCTGCACTATCAATTTGGAATCTTTCGTTTAAAGTTACATCTCTTCAATTTGTCTTTTCAAAAAATGTTCCATACTCTCATTCAAAGTCCAAGTTCAGCCAATCCTCGAGCGTCCTCTGATAAATAACTCTTTATTCACCCAGGGGCTCCTTTTCCTCCAAGAATGTTCTGGAGTATTGCAAGTGATAGTATTGGATACTGTCATCAACAACTGTTTTATAACGCCTCTATTTTATCTAAACATTTGGTTATAGGCTATCAATTTTACATCTCTTACATTTTTCTTTTCTAATAAAACCTATCGACGTACCCCTTGCACCTCTTTCTCGTGCAAGCGCTAGTTATTATTCAATGACACAACTTGACGCTGCGTCCTTGCGAAAACATGCATCTTACGTTACCTCTCCTCTAAATCAATAGTAAAAGATAGATAGATAGATAAAATTTTAACGTCCACGAGGCCAAAAATAGCCTATGGGACAGCAAGACAACTCAAGCAGACTTAAGTAGCGCTGTTCGCCTCTTGTGTAGACTAATGATGAGCCCCCCCAATTGCTCAATGTACTCTTCGTTGAACAGGTTATGCCAAGAACTGTCACATATAGTATCCGCAAACTTATCCCTGCTATCCTTGTAGGCCTCACATTCTAGAATAAAGTGCTGTTCAGTTTCCACTTTCCCAGAATTGCAAAATCTGCAAATTCTCTCTTCCCAAGCCTCCTTTGGCCTCTTCCAACGCCCGGTTTCACAACGAAGTTGGTGAGAGTTGGTTCTCAGCTGAGCAATAAGAATTTTAGCTCTCCAAGAAATGTTGGCTCCTATGTACACTTTTTCGAGTTGATCACAAGTGGGGTTGAACTCATTTATATAATATAGTTTCTTCCTCCCAATCTCGCTTCCCCAATTTCTCTTGTAGAATTTCTCCATAACAAAGACCTTTATTTCTTTATTACTTGTGGGGCACATATTGAAATGAATATTCCATTTACTCATCCACTTGATGTTTTGTTGCATCCATGTCCTTTTTCGCTTACATAGTGTGTCACTAAAGACAACTTTCAGCCATCTATCCTCTTCCATTTTTTCGATTCTTTTTAGATAGCTTAAAAGGCGAACCATAGCAAGTGCCTCAATAGGCGCAACCCCCATTTCACTTAGCATGATGTCATATGGAACAGTGCTTTTAATTTTAAACTTGCTTGTAATCAAACGCTTTTGGATTCCTTCGATTTGTTTCCATTGTGCTATAGTAGTGCTGCTGGCCCATAATTCACACCCATAAAGAACAACTGGCAGCACAAGAAGACCAAACAAGGTTTGAATAGTTTTCCAATCCCACAACTCCGCTTCACGGCACCTATTCTGAAGAGCGTAGAAAGCCTTCCATCCACCTAATGTCCTTTTATACCTGCAGCTAGACCAGCTTAGTTTTTTGTTGAAATCGATGCCAAGGTATTTATATTCCGCAACTTCTTCGAGAACACTTCCATTGTAATAAAATTCATGTTGATGCTGTTTTTTATTATTAGAGAAAATCATAACCTTGGTTTTGCTGATATTGACTTGCATCCCCACCATTCTACAAAAGCGCTCAAGAGAAGATAGATGGTCTTGCAAACCACAAGCAGATTTGGCAATTAAAATGAGGTCGTCTGCATATAGGAGTAGCTTTATAACAAATTCCCCTAGCTGAATGCCTTCACGCTCTTGCGTGTTTAACCACTCTTCCAGTTTGTCAATATATAAACCAAATAAAGTAGGGGATAAAGGGCAGCCCTGTTTGACCCCGATATCGCTCCTAAAACATTCTGAAATGCCATCTGAAGTTCTGATTTTGACTTTCACCTCTTCGTACATTCTATGAGCAGCAGCTCTGAGATGCCTAGGAATCCCCAATTCTTCCATCCTCAACCAAAGCTTGTCTCTCGGAACGGTATCAAAAGCCTTTTTGAAGTCAACAAAGCAACAAAAAACCTCTTCTTTTTTCTCCCACTCTTTTTCAATAATGTGTCTCAGAGTGACACAGTGATCCACTGTCGAGTGCTTTGGCCTAAAACCAGCTTGCCCTTTAGCACGTTTATGATTTTCTTCTGCCCATTTGCTGATCCTAGTTTCTATCATACTGCCAAAAAGTTTAGCAAAGAGGGGATTGATCATTATAGTCCTGTAGTTGGAGGGATTGTTAACATCACCACTCTTAAAAAGTGGTATTGCAAGGCTGATTGTCCAATCTTTCGGAAACCCTTCCTGGCAGATTTTGTTGAAGATTTCAGTGATGTGCGGTGCAAGAGTTTTCATACCCCACTTCAAATATTCAGCTTGAAGCGCAACAAGGTCTTTTGCTTTGCCTCCACCCAACTTCTTAATCCCTGTCTCTATCTCTTGCACAGTAAAAATATTTGTGGTATCATTGACCAAAGGTGGCTGTCCCACTCCACCCTCTTGTTCATAAAGTTTCTTAGCATAATCAAACCATTGGGTGGCAGTAATATTATTTTCAGTTTGCTTCCTCCTTGGTTGGAGTTCTTTCCAAAAACGTTTGGGTTATTTCTGCCCAAAAAAAAAATTAGCTCCTCTCTCCTTGTGGACATAAAATTGATTTTTTTCTTCTTTAGGATCTGTTTGTAGGTCTTAATGTCAAGGTTAGTTTTATTTGACTCCCTTAGATTTCTCCTAGCCCTCTTGCATTCCTTATCAAACCATGCATTGGCTGGAAAACAATTAGTTTCAGATTTTCTATTTTTTGCTCTCTTGCATTTTGAAAGAGCCTTGTGAATCAGATTTGATAAATCATGACTATTAACACCATGCTTATACATAGGGTGTCCCATACAAAATTCCTCAAGAGTAGCCCTGAAAGTGTTACTATTTTCTGAAGTTAACAAAATTCTGCCCTGAGAAGGTGGGTGTCGAGGGCCTTGGATTTTTGCCCCAATCCGTCTATCCTTTGCCCAATACAAATTTACGTACAGTGGTCTATGATCTGATTTGAGATCCCAAATGTGCTCTCCAATTTCAACTTCTTCAATATTGTTATACAACTGCTGTGAACAAATTACATAGTCTACCACACTTGCCCCGTTGTATGTGTTGCAAGTGAAATTGCCCGACTTAGCCCATCTAGCCAAACCATTACAGATTATTAGATCAAATGTGCCACACAAAGTGATCAATTCTTCCCCAAAATGATTGTAGCCTTTAGCATCTTCGGATATTCTATCCCATGGATGATTTCTTTCTTCTGTGAGCCAAATAGGGTTATCATTTACTTCGGAGCTGAAAATACTTGCTTGCCAATTTGCTGTCCTAGCATTGAAATCTCCAACGAGAAGGACATCCCCACGTTGTGAAAAAACAACATCATCTTTCTTTAACGTAGCATAAGGGTCATTGTGATCTAAACCACACTTTTTATAAATTTTAGATACTTGTGGAGCAAAGTAACAAGCTGCAATCCTGAGAAGAGTGTTATTTTCCACGATTTTGAGCCATATAAATTGTTTATTAGAATCAGTCTTTTCCAGCTGAATGACACGACCTTCTTTTCCTTTTACTAAAACCATTATACCTCCATAACCTTTACCATTTTCCACTGCCTCATTCCACACTGCCATCTTCCAGTAGCCTTCAAACAATGGGGTCTTACATCCCTCATGCTCATATGTCTCTATGAGACAAATAATGTCTTTGCCTTCCGCAATAGGCCCTAACCCAGGCCCACGTCTCCACGGATAACCATTATCAACACGTAGTAATAGAAGTATGTAGGTATCATCTTTTACCTTAATCCAACCTCTCGCCTGAATGAGACAACATATACTACGAGAGCGGCGAGTGAGCTCTGCCCTCCATTTCCATTTTCATGGAGGCGGTGGGCCGAATCGGCCTGAGATCAGACAGACATGTAGTGTTCTTCAGGCCGTGGTCTCGGAGCTTCAGAATTCCACATGTATTGTTTTTTTCTTTCGCTATAAAAGAAACAACCGAAGAAGAAAAGGCCACAAGCAAGAAAAGTAAACAAAGCTTTACTGACCGGATTTCTGCAGTTGTTGACAAACTTCATGACAGAAAACTCCCTCCAGAGATTCGAGGAAAGTCCAATTCAATCAAGTACGTGGTGGACTTCTCTCTTTCAATTTAATTTATGACTGGTTTTCTGTCTTATTAAGACCCCAATTTGAAATTACTTTAATCAGTTAATTCCTTCATCGTTCTTTATCTATATCGGTGAATAACTTTGTTAATATTTCCAAAGAAATATTTGCAAAAATAACTGATTTCCGGCGTGTCCGACTGGTCCATAAAAAACCCTAGCTTGCCCTTCTAAACCCGTTTTCATCGTAAACTTGCTTCTTGCTAATATAGTATCAAATTCAGTATGTCATTTGACTTAGAAGTCGCATTTGAGGGGATTCTGTTATGGCAATATGCATCTGTAATGAACACGGGAGCATAACCAGAGAGATTAAAACCTTGATTATCATCACGCCAATTTTTCCGGCTAATGGCTTCAGTTAATTTTCTTTTGATCTTAAGTCTGTATATGTTGGGGATAAATTTCAATTATTTTCGGTTAGCTCAGATTTAGTTCCTAATTATTATAATTGGTATGCCGAGCTCCTTGTATGGTCCCGTTGCCGTTTGTGGGTTTTTATATTTTTGAATTGGACAGTTTCTATAGGAAAGCTCAAGATATGGATTTATTATATATCATATAATGAACAAATTTGCAGTGTCAAGACTGGCTATTAACTTCCTCAGGAAAAGCTGTGGATAACTGTATTGGCAAGGCACTTCCTGAGCAAATCGTCCAGTCAAGAAAAGTGTTAATTGAACGAATGCTCACTTTTTGTTTAAATGCACTCATCAACACCTTGCGCGGAGACAATTTTCATTCTTTAAGGCATGTTAGTAACTTAGCGATGTTTAATGAAAGCAATACCAAATAAAAAAGTACAGTTGACATATGTTCTATGTGTCAACAATATATAAAAATTAGGGAATATATCATAATTTGTATGATCTACTGTGGAAATCCTATATCATTGAACCTCTTTCGGTCAAGAATCCCTGTAGTCTATTCTTCAGTAGGCCATCTTGACTTCAATGTCCAGTTGTGCCAATTGTCAGCTTTATCAATAAATATCAGTTATCTCTAAAATTTGAATGTCCATATAATCTTTAAATTTTACTCTGACTCTATGTTGTGGCATACCATAGTCTCACTTAAGAATTAGTAGTAGTAATGACATATTTATTATTTTGTTTTCATTCCTTCTCATCTCTCTATCAACGTTTATCACACATTATAGAGATCAAGCCACTAATGTAACATTCTTCTTACACAGACACTTAAAGTTACATAACAGAAGCTATAATTTCCAGAAAATAGGGACCACCAAGAAAAAATGAACAGCTAAAGTCACTTATATTTACTTAAACATATCCATTAGATTGCAATACTTATATTAAATATAAGATTCAATCCATCACAAAAGCATTAATATATCCTATGAATGTCTTGAAAGCCTTATTCAAGAGATAGATAGAGGTTATTCTTGTTTTGAGGACAGGATTCGATCATGTTTTTCCTCCTTACTGAGAGAGAGGCCGTCAACCAGACAAAGAAAATTCAAACCCCCTTTCATTGTTTTTTTTGCTGATTTGAAGGACTGCTATTAGATTAAGGACAGATTTGGGCCAGCATTCAGTTTTAGCAGTGTTCCCCGGGATGTGTCCTCCCCCGCCGCCCCCACCCCCCAACCCTGCCCAAACAAAGCAAAAAATAAAACTAATCCATGTGTTCCCTAAGGGTGACATTTTCGAGGCTTGGGGACTTGGGGGAAATGTCCACTGATAGAACCACCACGTCCACCAGGGATGCTCGGATTCTTGCTCTATGGAATATACCATCACATACTAAATGCAACCTTTAACTTTAGAAAATTAATTTGCCTTTCATTGGGTACTTGCAAAGGCAGAATTTACCTTGAAGATTGTAATTCACCTCAATTTGTATATCAATGCCACTCCCTCCACCATTGCTTTACTGCTGCCCTCAAATTTAGGCCCTTGCTCCCCCTGTATCTGAAACCTATCCTCGCATCCGCCCATCAAGAAACTTCGTGGAACTATGAGTTTTAGTTGGAAATGATAGTCTCCTCTGTTTTTCAGTGAAACACTCTACATAGGTATCTTTTTTTTTCCTGATAAGGAAGGAAAGACATGATCCACATCATTTTAAATAATTTAGAAAGAAATCAAATTAAAGAAGGGCCTTACTTTTTATGCCAACTTTTTATGCCAAAGAGTGCTAGTGCTTTCCTCCACTTTAAGAGACCCCTTGCACAATTCCAAGAGCAACCAACTTGTTTTGTTTCACATTAGAAACCAAGCATTGGTTACCATTGTGATCTATGTTGATGTTCAAGTTTTGAATGAGTTATACCATTCCTTTTGAGCACCTTAATACCCAAGACTATAGAGGAAAAGGTGACAAAGTCCCAACTCCTACTACATAAAGCATAAGTGATGGATGTTAGAGTGCATTACTTTATTCCATACAGTCATCCCCATTTCTTGTGCGTTGCTAGACCATTTGCCACCTTATTCCATTCCAAGGGAATATGACACAAAGAAATATAATCAAGCATGGAGCACAAATTAAGATTCCGTTTAATCATCACTGCTAATTGTCAATCAACATCCTTCATATTTTGAGCATTCAACATATCAACCAGTATTTGAGAATCCGACTGACAAATAATCCTCTACCAATCAAGAGAGCACCCTTTTCTATCGCACAAAGAATAGTGACAACCTCCATAAGATTATTAGAGTACCATCCCTTATAAGTAGAGAAGAGGAAGACAATATTTACCTTGCAATCTCTACCAACACCATCGATTTCAGCATATCTAGGACTCCCTCTAGAAGATCCATCAATATTGACTTTTAAAATTCCTTCATGAGGAGGGAGCCACCTTCTATCCCTATGAATTTTCTATTAACCAATCTCAATCTGCTTTTGGCATAAGGGGTAGCTAGTATCCACCTGTCCAACAACATCACATTTTGCAAGAATTTCTTGAAGCATATATATAATGTTTCCCTAGAGAAGGGTACTTATTATTTATGAGTCTTGAAAGATCCACCTGTTCCTTTCCAACCATAAGTTCTAGATGATGAAGATCAAACCAAGAAGCCAAGCAACTTGTACAAAATATTGGCAAGAGCGCGACCCAAACCATCTGACAACTTCCATTAAAGAGGTGGCATGAACACAAGCATGATTCCATGTTCCCACCACATATGCCAAATCTCTCTAGCATAAGAACACTGAAAGAAAAGGTGAAAAATACTTTCCCTACTCTTCTTACAAAGGGCACATCTAGAGGGGCCATGAGAACCCCTCTTTCTTAAATTCTCCCAAGTGAGACATTTACTTTGAATAACCACCCAAAGAAAAAACTTTGTACTTAGGCTAGGAGAAGCAATTCCATACCTCTTTGCACCAAGGCACACCATTTGAAGAGCCTCTTTGGTCCAGATTGATCAAGCCTATTCTCATTTCTTTCTTAGGAATAAGGGCCAAAGAAGTAAAGTTCATGACTTTTAGCATTCGTTTAATTATTATGAGATTCCCGAACCACCTCTAGAAGGTCCCATTTTATAACCTCCTGAAATTCTTGATAAAATTCAGTCGGTAAGCAACCAAACTTGGGGCTTTTTTTCCATTTGAATAAACAATATTCTCTAACTCTTGTAGTGAAATAGGATGAATGAGAGCCTCATTTCATTAGGGATAGGGGGAATGCACTCCAAAACAAAAACTTCGTCTTCCCTAGAAGGAAGAGAATCTTCCTGGGCTTCCTAAGATATGTCCCTCCAAGAGGAAATATGGGCCTCCCCAAAAGACACTAAGGATGAAATGTGTCCATCTATTCTCCTTGCCTTGACATAGTTATGAAAAAAAAGTAGTGTTACTATCTCCTTGTAGCCATTCAACTCTAGATTTTTGTTTCCAAAATATCTTCTCTTGGAGCACCCATTTTTCCAAATGCTTCACATCCAAAGCCTCTTTATGAATCAACTCCAAAATAAGCCCCTAATCATGGATCAAACTAGTGATAGCATCCAATGGGGCTTGGGCTGCTTGTTTGTTATAGTGCAGGTTATCAAAGCATTTCCTATTTTATATATTGGAATTTTCTAACAAAAGAGTACATAGACATGCCATGAGAGAGCTGCCCTTTGAACCAGCAATTTGAGACCTAGTTTTGAAGAGAAGGGTCCCGCAACCACGTGAGCTGAAACTTAATTTGGGCTTCTTTAAAGTTCTTGAAGAAACCATAGATATTTTGATTGGCTAGTGATCAAAGCCTCTTCAATCCAAGATTTCTGAGCTAGTGCTCCATCTATCTCCCACCCAATAGCATGACACTAGGAATCTATCTAATCTCTCAGAGATTATATCCACTTCAATCCTCCTATTTTCCATGTAAACATGCCTTTATTTAGCTTCACATCTACAATATTCAGCAGATTAATGTAATCATTGAGAAGTACGACATAAGGATCTAGACTAGCTACAACCCTACTTTTCTCTTTCAAATTATAAGCTGCATTAAAGTCACCTGCTAAAATCTAGGAAAGAAAAGGATATAGAGAACAAACATATCTAATATATTCCTCGAGCTATAATTTCCCCAAGAGAGTTGTAGGAGCATAAACATTAGAAAATAGAAATTTTTTACTAGATTCGAAAGAAGATTCAACCATGGAGATAGAGATGTGACCTATAATCCACCATGCCCCTTGAGCTACCACGAGCCCCAATATACTGACAAACTCCATGGGGCAAAATCCTAGAAGCTCTACTTTCCATCTCTACCATTGACAATTTTGTCTCTTGAATGAAAACAACATCAATATCACTCCCAAAAGTTTATCCCCTATAGCTAATTATATTTGGATTTCCCTACACTTGAACGAAATTATCTAGAGCTTTGAACTAATTAGATACCCCCTCATTCTGTCTGTCCATCCAAGTCCTCTACTAGCCTCTTTCCTTATTTCAAGATTTGACTGGAATGGAACCATCATTATTAGTGATACTTTTTGACATAGGAACCTTGCCCTTATCCACCTTAGGAGCTGAACTGGAAGGTATATTAGCAATTACAAAAGGTCTGGATCTGGGACATTTCCTTTGTAGATGCCTATACTCATGACAAATTCTACATCTAAACAGCAGTGTCCCAGTCCAACTATTGAGTCCAAAAAGAGCATCCAATACATATTTCCATGGAATTTGGTAATGGATTATTCAAATCAACTTCAACACAGATATGAGCATTAAGTCTGAGTAGCAAGACCAACAGGTTTGTCGATCAAAAGGCTGATGGAGTGAAGAATATCATCTTGCCAGAACTCCAAAGGAAGCTTTGAAAGATGAATCCAAATAAAAACTTGTGAGGGAGCTCCTTTGCTAAATTTAAGCTCACATGCCAAGGTTTGATAAACAGCCCGACCTGGATAAAGAAGTATATGCCTCCTTCAAAAGCTTTATGTCTATTCACCATATAAGAAAACATGACCAAAAAATAGTTATTGGATGCCAATACAATCTTCATATCCCCTTCAAAATTCCAAACTTTTCTGGCCCACAATTCTAGAATTGGTAGAGAAAGATGACCCAAAAATTTGTAGATAAGGGCATGATTGCTCTAGTATGTAATGTCATCCATAACTGGTCCTGGTTCAATAACTAAGATATGATCCTCTTGACTTCTTTCCAAACACCCATTCACCTTGATTTTCAAACCCCCCTTCAAAGAGACATCACTCTCATTGGATCTATTATTTGCATTATTAACACATGCATGCATAGCAAGGGATGAGTTCGAGGTATCCATACCACCAATGTCATTGGACTCTGAAACCCCATACCAATACCTTAGAAGCAATAACCCTTCTTTCAACAACCTTTACCAAGAGAAAACTAATCCCAAAGAATGCACAATCAGATTTTGCTAAGCCCCTACAAAACCCAAGGAACAAAGGAAAGAACTCTTGTCCAGAGCACATGAGAGATATGGAAGATGCAACTAGGGCACACATGCTCCAACTAAGGAATCCACGTCCTCTGCTGAATGTATATAACCACTACGCTGCCTTCCCACTATACAAACAAACGCCCTTGAAATGGACTCCGCATGCAAAAAATGAAGTGCCAAGGCACAACTGCCCTATCTTGACCCACATTTGCAAGTCAGTACTGGCACCATCTCCTAGTAGCATAGTATATTAATGATCAATAACAATTTAAATTTTGAAACAATTTTATAATATTAATTATAAACTACAGGGCTTTGCTTCTAACCCATTAAAGGGCTATCTATAATAGTTGTAATTTTAAAATTAGTGCATAGTATTAATTATATATTTTATTTCATCAAAATCCATGGGGTGAGGCATGTAGAGAGCTCAGGTCCTATTGAAACTGCAATTTAGAACAAATTCATTAGCTGCTTTGACGCTATCTCACATGCCCTTGACAAGTTAGTATGATTAAGTCCCTTCCAAATTTTGTTGATGTCTGTCATTACTCCTTTGGCTCCTCTATTTAGGGTTTGTCAAAGGTTAGATAGAAAATTAAAGGGAAAAAATTACAAATATTTCCATGCCAATTCCTTGTTGACTTCACTTTTATCCTCAATTCAACCCTATTTCTGAGCGATTTGTCAATTTTGAGAGTTTTTGTTTCGTAAGTTTTTGCAATAATTATTAATGTTTTTGCCATTTATAGGGATGTTAAAATGCTTTAAATGCAAAAATGTCATTGAAAATCAGGTCAATGATTTTTCATGAATCGACAATTTTTCAAAGGAAAAAGTGGTTGGCTCTAAGAGTCGGGATCAATCGGGTACAATCAATATTTTTTGCAGATTTTTTGCTTTTATAGATAAACCAAGTACAAATGTAAGAATAATTCCCATTTTGGATAGGAATTAGGAAATGGAATTCCAATGTAGGATTATGAGTCTCTAAAATCTGCTAATGTGTCGCTGAGTCCTTGGATGGTGAAGATGCGACAAACCAATCAGGCACATACCCAATCACAATAGAAAGTGACAAGCAAGGAACCAATGAAAACTGATTTTGAACAAGCTCTGGTGCCACAACTATCATCAAATAGGGGAGGTGCCTCTGAAAACTGAATGAGTCTCCAAGCTTGAAGAAGACATCACATGAGTATGATCAAATTGAACCATGAAATATGACAAATCAAGTGAAGGAGGAGACATGGATGCCAATCTCCAAAGACAATACAAAAGGATCTCCAATTGTGATGAAATTGTCATTGAAGAGAAGGTAAAGCCCCTTAAATGTGTCCTCTAAATCTAAAATCTGAGACTCCACAAACAATGAACCAATGTTATAGCAAAGAGGAGTCCTCATTAGGAAGACAAATATATATCTTTTGTAATGACTTATTGGAATCATCAACAAAAGATGAATGTGTTATCTCAATTAGAGATGTAGGAGCTGCAGGTGGAGTTTCTAGATCATCATAACTTTCAAGTGCTGAATGATATTTGGTCTTTGAGGTATCATCATCAAAATAAATATTGTCAACATCATCAAGTGGAAGGAGGCAATCTAAAGTAGGATCATTTGGGAATGAAGGAAAATGTAAATCCCTGAAATGCTCCCAAAAAATGGTCCAAGTTGTGCATGGGTACTAAATACTCTAAACTTGGTGTAGATGTCATGAAAGAAACTTGAACTGATGCTACTACCAATCAATCCTATGATACAATCATTCTTATTTCCCCAAATCAATTTCCTCGACTGTGACTTTAGCCCAGGAATGAGTCATAAAGATGAGGCAAGAGATTAAGCCGTCTACAATGTGTGATGATCCTTTTTGTCCACGACTCAATTGTCCATAGTCAAATTGATTAGAGAAGGATGTGTTGCAGTGTTACTCTGGCCCAAGGGTGCAAGGGGATGTCAGGACGAGTTTAGGGTGCGGGAAAAAAAGGGCCTCAATTTGGGGACGGCGGGGGTGCGGAGGGGAGGGGGTTGCATAGTAAGTATATATATATATATATATAAAATTATGAAATGATACTTCAATATAACATACCAAATATAGTTGAATATAGAAAATTGAAATGTTGTTCACGAACCATAAGTTCAAACTTGAAACTTGAAACTGCATAACCATTACCAATGACCATTGAACTTAGTAAAATATTAAAACTTTTAATCATAATAATGATAATGATAAATGAAAAACATAAACCACACATTGTACCATGTAAGTCAACCATTGACTATCGATTTATCAATTTATCAAATGACAAAGATGAAAGATTCAAAATTTATTGTTTAAATATGAATATCATATATCATAAAGATGCTCGTGATGACAATGAGCCGAGTAGCATAAAACAGTGAAATGAAATAATGTATCATAGCCATATCAAAGTGAGTACAATCAACAAAATGACAAAATGTGAATAATGAGAATGGAATCATCCCAAGTGCTCTAGAACTACTAGACTCATCGTGGGTAAGATACCAAAGTCCTCATCACTAGAACTACTAGACTCCTCGTCGGTAAGATCCCGATCCTCGAAAGGAACACCAACTAGCCCTATATTGGCTTCTGTTGCATTGCCATCCTCATCAATCTGAGTTGGATCCTCTGGTTCTACATCCCATTGTGTTGTTGTGCTCTCCTTGTACTTGCAATCTTTAAGCAGCAAGAAAACAAGTACAGCAACAAACTTCTTCGCTCTCCTAGAGGTAAGTCTGTTCCTCTTACCAGAGTGGATGAGGCTATAGGTGGACTAGTTCCTCTCAGCAACTAAGGAGCTAGAAACCTGAGATAACAAAATTGAAAGTTTCAACTTACAAATAAACGTTCAAACAATTTGTAACAAATGATAAATCATTGAATCAATATCATAAATCAGTAAAGTAAAACTCTTAAAGTTAAGATTATA
Organism: Cupressus sempervirens; assembly: GCA_028749045.1. NCBI lineage: Eukaryota > Viridiplantae > Streptophyta > Pinopsida > Cupressales > Cupressaceae > Cupressus > Cupressus sempervirens. Next base: position 151,391,562 of record CM053790.1, read on the forward strand.
AAGGGGTGGAACTACTAACTTGAGAAAGCAGACGGATGGCTAGTGAGGTGATCTTTGACTTCTGCGATCCATGAAATGGGATTCTTTTGTGCCAGTTTTGAGATCCACCTTTGCAATATCCAAGTATCCTACAAGTTACAAGTTTACAACATAATATTAAAATAAATTATAAAGTTATAAGTAACAATTAAAAGAACTTATAATAATAAAGAGTTTAGAGCATTGAATCAAGATTTAAGGATTACCTAAACGACTAGCAAATTCGAACCACTCGGTGCAAATCTCACTAATAGTCTCGGTATCATACATCTTGGCAATGCACCGAAAGAACCCATTCTTCACCTCAACATCCTGAAGTGGTGTGACTCTACCGGGCCTAGGTATGTACCACTTCGGGTTCAATGTATAGGCAGCCATGTGCAAAGGAGTGTTCAACTTCTCCCACCTGCAGTCAATGATAAGCTGAATGTGCTCCGTATAGAATGCTAGAGTGGGGCCTCTCTCACGCACAACAACCCTCGTCTACCCAAGCATGGAATCAGTGCACTCATAAACCTCTCTAAGGCTAGGTGAATCTGCATCTCCATATCTAATCGCCTGAAACACTAGAGTAATGATGAAGACTATGAATTTGCGTCACTCCAAAACTGATCACTCTTCACCATCTCCTTTACCCTCTTCTCCTGCCCTGTTATGGATTCAGGCCATCGATTCCATTCTTGTATCATAACCATGAGTTGCAATGGCTCTTGCAACTCAATCATTCTCTCCAAGAGAATATAATATGATGCGTATTTGGTCTCAACTGGTTTCAGGAATTGCTTCTTTGCGAAGCTCCTGAAAAGTGCATGTGATGTATGGTGATTGCAGATAAACATCTGCACCTCTCTCCTATCATTAACCACTTGTCTAATCCGGTCAATTTTCCCCATGTCTTTGAGTGCATTGTTCATGGCATGCACACAACATGGAGTCCACCAAATATGCTTATAGGCTGCCTTGACAAGCCTCTCTGCAACTTTGCACACGTGTTGCATCTGTCACAACTTGGACCACATTTTGTGGCCCAACTTCCTCAATGGCTTACCTAAGCACATGAAATTGAAAATCAACGTCTTTATGATGCCTTAAACAATCAACTGCCTTCAAAAAGTATGGGCCCTTGGTGCATTTGACCATAATGTTGATGAGTGGATGATGGCTTATGTCCATCCACCCATCCATGATAATGTTGCAGCTTGAATCCATCCAACATGTCTTCTTCTACTTCATCAAGATACTAACCTTATCATAGGCTCTATCCAACATTGTAGTCCTCAACTTGTGGTTGCCTAGTGGCACATATGATGGCTCTCCCTCTTTCGCTACCATGAACATCATCCTCACAAAATAGGGAGATCGAGCCACATGTGTAAGGATGCCATTGGAAAAGAAGAAATCACCAATAACATCATCTAACCGCTCCCTTGCATGCATGTTAAATAAATGAGCAATGGGTTTACTACCACTATGACTTGTAGTTGCTTTCTGTTTCCCCCTACTACTATCCCCTGCTGAACTGTGTGTAGGTGAGGAAAAGGATGGTGTAGGTGACACAGTGCTTGCTCTCTAATGCAAGATATGAGTAGATGTATCTCACTGCCCTTGCAATTGCTGTATACTTTGTAACTGTTGCCTAGCAACCAAAGATCTAGGCACGGGGACTTCAGTATCATCAGAAATGCCCCATTGTTTGTTCACTTCAATTTTGTATTTCATATTCTCTGGATTTGCCAAGAATATGCATGAGGTCACACCATAACCAGTCCAAAAAAAAAGGTGTGCATTAACTCTTGTAATGCTGCCAAACCATTTTCTGCCACACATATTACACTTCCATTTTCGTGTGTCACCACTTCTAGGAGTAGAGCGTGTAATTTTCATAGCAAATTGTTTTAGAGGGGACTTTGGATCATAAGGACCCCTAGCAAACTCTGCCAAAATCTGTGAGGGGCAATCAATAAAAGGCACCCCTGGTGCAACATAAGGAGGCTCTTCCTTAGATTGAGCATCTACATCAGCACCGTGATCACTTCCCTCAGGCTCAAGCTCATAATCAAATGCACTTCCCTTATTAATGTCCATGTCTTCTACACTTTGATTGAATCTAGATGCCATTTATAAAATTGCATTTCACAAAATAAAAAATGATTATGAATAACAATACATTTCAACCCAAGTAATTAATAATTATTTAAAAAACATTAAATTTTTAAAACAAACTTGTTTCAGCCTACTATTAAATTTTTAGAAATATAGAAAATAGTAAGCTAAATACATTTCAGCCTATTTCAATAACAAAAAATTAATATAAAAATCATAGAATTATCAACTATCTACTCTCAACAAGATTCAAGAATGAAACATTCGAAAATTAATTTTAAAATGCAAAGCTGAAAGTAAATACTAATTACTAAATATAAATTGATTTCTAAAACAAAAATAAAATTGTAAAATAAAAAAAAACCTACCTTGAACTTGATGAGACACATGCCAAATCAAATCTGCTTGCTCCTCTTGCTCCTCTTGATCTTGCAATCCCTTGCAAAATCACCCACTAAGCTCTCACAAACTCCTCCAACCTCTTTTGTTCACTTTGCTCCTTGCTGCTACAAAACAATGAAATGAAAATGTAAAACGAAAATGAGGTGTATTGGCCTTATTAAACCTTGAAATAGATCTCATGGGACCCACACCAAATTAGGGTTCCCTTGCTAAAAGAAACAATAAAAAACAATTGCAAAAAATGTTATTTTTTCCCTACTTTTTAGCCAACATGTCAGCCGCACCCCGCGTGCACTGTAGCCGCACCTTGCGTGCACCCCCACACCCTCGTCCCTGCGTCCCACTCGGGTACTCCGACCTATGTTGTCAGGGTTTTTGCATGGTGGGGGTACTTGGGTGCACTGGGTTTTTGACCTGGGTGTGCGCACCCGGGTTACACTGCATTGCCTAACCCATGATTACATCAATGACACACTTCTTAAATTACAAATAGAGATCAACAATTAATTATCCCTCCACAAAAGGATGATTTGACACTTAGTGCATGTATAATGGCTGCTTGCAAATTAAGAGCAAAGTGAACATCTAATTTTGATGTCACAACTACCTCAGTCAGACTATATCAGACTGAAATCACTAATGCAAAAGACCAAACTGAGATCCTTGCATTACAAAAATGAGACAAATTCTAATAGCTCAATTTCTGATCACACTCACTATCAATTGATGGCAGCATACACTTTAAAAATCACCCTTTAAAGGAGTCTGTATGAGCTCAAACAAGGCCTTGGAAGTTGCAAAAATGAGATAATGCAATTTTCTGAAAAATATAGGCACTGAGATCAGAAACCACCTGCACCACTATGTAGAGTACAAAATTCTACCCCAAATAAAAACAAAACTGCTTGATCGGATGACTGAAATATTATTGTTTGAAAATTACTTGCTTAATAATGATGCTTGAATCGCCACTGCATGTCCAAACTTCAAATGGTTGCATATTTGGCTTTTGATGCCTAATATAGATGAAATAAAAGTTGATTTTGGAGTTTTTGGACATCCTAAATGTGATGCCAACCTTTAATTTGCACCAGAAAGCTCCAGAAAATTCCCTTTTCAGAATTTTGGCCCTTGGCACCAACGACAACAATTGCTTGAGTTTTTGACTTCTTAATAGCTAAATGGTATGACCACTTCGTAGAAACATGACACTTTGAGTTTTGGTGAAGTCTTTGCAATTTTTTTCCCAAAATGTTTCACCTTTGCATTGTGTAGGAAGCATACTTTACATAACTCCAAAAGTGGATTACATCACCTTTTTTTGTCACTCTTCCTATTACAAGAGATGTACTGAGTCGCTGACTTCTGATTTGCCAAATCACATTTCCACTTTGGGCATGTCTTCTTAACATGACTGACGGTATTTTGTAATGACTTCGACTTTACCTTATAGTTGTGTCAAAAGCATTTTTTTAATACTGAAGTGGATCCTCCCAACACTATTTGTGAGGATTCCTTAAACAAGATATATGTGTGTACTGTGTACACACACACACACATGTATATTGACTTGGTCAATGGTTAATGCTTGATTCTTAGCCAGTAGTTTCAAAGACAATAAATGAATCATAAGAAAGTGGGCTAATTGTTATTGACCCCTTGTAAACTATATCTTCATTATCTATTTGTTTGTTCATGGTAGATAAGTTATTGGTAAAGTTTCCAATCTAGGCAGGTGCACAAACAAAGACCCTTTGGCTATCTATGTGGAGAACAAGTTTTTAAAGATATAATGCTGCATTACTTTATTTTTAGACTTCTCTTTAAAACAATTGCAGAAGTGTCATTTCAGATTCATGGCATGATATAATCAAAGACAGAAAGTTCATGAAATAGGGGTACTTTGTGACACGTTGCAAAATTAACAGCATTGTAGAGACATTTTTTTATTTTTTCCCAAAATATTCTAGTTACAATCTTGATTCTGCCATTTGTATCTTGTGGTTCCCAATGTTATAGTTTTACCTAGTGAGTTTCTAAGAGTCGAGTAAACAAATCTCTCTTGTGTTAGCTATGACTGACTGCAGATAAAAAATTTAGAAGAAAAACAACAGTAGTGAACAACAAAAACTTCAGGACTTTTGCATACTAAAAGATGATTTCTAAAATGGCAATAACTAAGCAGTAACAATGGTAAAAATTCAAGATTTGCAAATTTCAGATTGCAGAACACATACCTGTTTTGTTTTAAAAAAACAAGCACCAGTTTTATGTGAGATCCTCGCACTGACTTTGCAATTTGCCTGACTTGTTTCTCGAGTGCGAAATTTCCATCAACTTTGTACCTGCCTGAACCTGCAACATTTTTGTTTGGGAGAATTTAGGCACAATTTTATACATGATTGGACATGCAATCAGAGCAATGTCTATTATGTCCGCCGTAAAGGTTTTTGGAAAGCTCCATTTATGAAGGCTCTAATTTTAGATGTTGCAAGAAGGTAATGGAGGGAATCACACATGGAAACACGTGTGCACATGTATTTATTAATGAGGGAGAATGGTACTTCAGATGAACTTACATGTTAGTTACATTATTAGCTGTAATAAGTAATATTATAAAAGCTGTAAGTATAAGCTATATAATAAAATTTAGTTACCACCTCCTGTCTAAGTATATCACTACCACCTTATATCTAAAGTCTAAACATTACAGCTATCACAATTGTTTCAAAATATAAACACACATACATGCTTTTTTCAATAAAAAAAGAACTGTGTTAATTCTATTTGAATTAGTGTTGCTTCTCCTTTTTTCTTTTTAAATATTAATTTTGCATGACAACCTTTTGATGCAGTACTTGAGGTGTTTTGGATTGACATTGCTTGCAACTAGGATTTGGTGTGATCATTTAAGGAAAATATTTGTTTTTCAAGTTGCATTAGTTGGGAGAATATTTTCAATCAAACAAATTGAAAACTACAGTACTAAGTGTTACTGTTTGCTCATGCTAAGTTTTGCACTATATCCGAGGTTTTCTGATATTTAAGAATTATCATTTTCAGAAGCTTGCTGGAATTGACCAGTTGGTTATTGATCATGCATACAACTTTTTTGATAAAAGACAGATGCCTCCGTTGATCTCTTCCTTGGTGAATGCATAACTGATTTTAAAGATCAGTTTCAGCTGCCTCTCATCCTAGGATATACTTTTGCAGATCTGAGACTGATTTGATAAATATTGTGGAACGGCGTATATGGCGCTCCATGGAGGAGGGCCAGTTTGAGAACTTGCCTGGCAAAGGCAAACCTTTGAATCTAAATTCAAATCCACATGCAGATCCTGCTGAGGACACTTTGTACAGAATACTTTCAAAAAATGGATTTGCTCCAGAATGGGTTGAGCTCAACAAAGAGATTCGCCTTCAAATAGCAGAATGGCGTAAAGCCCTTAGAAAGTTACAGACAAGCAGATTGACCAATGGTGACATGAACTGGGAAGAGAACTCAGCAAGATTGCAAGTTCTTCTTCGTGACATCAATAATAAGGTTAACATATTGCAGTTTTCCATTAACCATAACTTTTTGTTATTTTAGGCCAGTTTTTATTTTACTTAATGACCTACACTATAGTGGAGTATTAATCTAGGAACATACTATCATTTATTTGATGTCACGACAACATATAACTTGAGAAATATAGGTTAGCTTCTTGTATTTCACTTATTATTTTGGCAGAGATTGGCTGAAGCCACTTGTTTCACATTTCAATTGATATGTTGGTAGGTCTTTCGTTACAACCTTATAGCTCCATTTGGGCGTCAAATGTTTGGTTTCAAATGGGAGGAGGAGCTGCAACAGATTGAGCAACCAGATGCATAAAAATGTCAGTAAGAGCATCTAAAATCATAGCATCAAGATTCCAAGCTGAACTTAGCCACTTGCTGAGATCTCTAAAACTAGATGTTTAGGATTTCTTCATATATAGAAAAATACCTAATGGAATTTCATTATAGAACATGTATTAAGGCTGAAATAATAATCCATATTTTTCCATAGTTCTCATCATCTCATTTATTTCTTATAGCTTATAGAATCAGCGTGGCTGTCAGTTTATACGTGTTTGTAACGAAGAATATGCATTTGTACCCCACTTAAAGACTAAATATTGGCAAGTTTTGAAAAGCACAATAAATTGTGCTTATTCAAGGAAATTCTCATATTGATTCTTATGACAGAATATCTGTGATACTAAAAGGAATTATCATGATGTAAATGCTAAATAGTGTTTCTGTGAACTGAGATTTCCACTCTTATCCTATAGATGCATTTTGTTCAAGGCAGCCATGGGCATTACAGTTTGTTTTTGTCTGTGGGCAAAAGCATAGATTTCAAGGGTCATTTGATTGTAAATTTTCTATTCTTTCAAGCATCTCCCTATTTCTTTATATATTAATTTGTTAAATTCACCTTGGAGGGTGACCTTCCGCCTATTTTACATTACAAAAGGTTTCCTCGTATCAGTTGAGGTGTACAATATCCAGACATGGACGTGATTATTTCAAATATTCTATCATGTCCTTTGGAGATTCGATGAAACCGATAGAAGGATTTTGAATTGTACCAAGTCGAATAAGGTTGATTAGTTGAAAGCGGTTCAATTTTGAAAGTGTAATAAAAACTTCTTTTAAAAACATTTTCAATAATATATTATTAAGGGTAAGTTAACTCCATAAATCGTTTGCACTTCTCGGATGCTATAGTTGAGACCTTTGAATATTGTGATACATCAATCACAACTTGTTTGCTCCTTAAAAGCTTTGTTTCTTTTATGATTTTTAGAGGAAGAAGCACCACCATGGCTATCTGAGTCAATGAGGATGAAACCGTATATTTACTACAATCTTCTAATAATATCATAAAGAAATGTAAAGACAGGCGGAAGTTCTATATTCCATTAATAAGAATTTATCTTTAAACACCAGCTTCAGTTTTTTGATGAATGCATAATATACATCAAAATTTGGTAGTGCATAACTTGCGAGAATAGGATTTGACATAAAAAAATGAAATCAATTATTTTCTTAGTAGGACCCTGCTATGGACGAGATATAAAAGGTAATTTGTGTTCTAATGTTCACATAGAAATGTTGGAGAATCAGATTGATCAACTGTGCAAATGTATAGATTAATTATAAGGTAGGGAGCAATACAAATCCGATATCGTATCTCTCCAAGATCGTAGGAATAATTTGGCTTAGAACTTCTTAAAATAAACACTGCAAAATATAGTGAATGCATAAACACGACTTTATGTGGTTGGGAAGCGTTGCTTCCAAGGATACAAGAATCAGCAAGTAAAACACCTCCAAAAGAAGCTAGTTTAACCAAGATTCTGTGTAGACATTAGGTACAAAAGTCAACATACTTTGTGTCTCAATAGTGTTAATGTGTATCTTGCATTTTTTTCTAAAATTGAAGTATAGGAGGGGACTTGGTTATGCATAACGTGTACCAAGCTGTGAAGGAATCAACTATTTTGTTCTAGGTTTCGACATATTATGCATGGTGTCCATAATAGGCGTTTCTTGCATAAAAGAATCATGAGCTAAATAGATTGAAAGTGAAGTAGTTTTCATCAAATGACTGGATTAGTTTGAAATTGATTTGTTATGACTTGTTATGCTATATGCATTCTTGTCCCTACATTTTTTTGGACTAAAATTGGGCTTGTATTTTTGGGTAGTGGCTATGTAGCCAGTTATTTAGTAAATGATAACATAGAAATAGTGATGTGAATATCAGGATTTAACTGTGTGATTTTGAGTCAAATTCATTGACCCATGTTTCATGAGCAGTGATTCAACATGAATCCTACTCTCATGAGAATAAATGGAACACTTAGCACTCATTGGATCTAGGTGATGCTTACAGGGGTGAAGCACCAGGGCTTCCCGGGAGGTCACCCATCCCAGTACTACTCCAGCCTGAGCGCGCTTAACTACAGAGTTTCTTACATAGTTAAACCCAAAGCTTGCAACCCCATTTGCAAAACCTTCACCAAGTGTTGTGCCTTATGAACCATTCATTAGAAAGCCCCTTAAGCTCATCAATTGATAAGTAGGAGATAATTTCCACAGCAAGTCAAATTGTGATGTGAATATCAGGATTTAACTGTGTGATTTTGAGTCAAACTCATTGACCCATGTTTCATGAGTAGTGATTCAACATGAATCCATCTCTCATGAGAATAAATGGAACACTTAGCACTCATTGGATCAATTGATGAGCTTAAGGGGCTTTCTAATGAATGGTTCATAAGGCACAACACTTGGTGAAGGTTTTGCAAATGGAGTTGCAAGCTTTGGGTTTAACTATGGAGGAAACTCTGTAGTTAAGCGCGCTCAGGCTGGAGTGGTATTGGGATGGGTGACCTCCCGAGAAGTCCCGGTGCTTCACCCCTGTGAGCATCAACTAGAGCCAATGAGTGCTAAGTGTTCCATTTATTCTCATGAGAGATGGATTCATGTTGAATCACTACTCATGAAACATGGGTCAATGAGTTTGACTCAAAATCACATAGTTAAATCTATTCACATCACAATTTGACTTGTTGTGGAAATTATCTACTACTTATCAACACAAAAATAGACAACTTTTCGTTTAAAAAACTGTGTGTCTCCTAGATAAGATTTACTAAATAACTGTTTGCATAGCCATTGTCGTATTTTTGTTGGTTTTCTTCAAAATTTTTGACTTTGAAGAAAGATTCTTTCGAAACTTGAAGTGTTAAGTCTCCCATCTCGGTTTTTCCATGTTTCCTTCAGGATCCTAAGAGTTGGGGGGAGCATTAAGCCCTTGCATATCTTGCTTCCTCAAATCTTGAAATTTGATTTTCCTTTGTGAGCACGGAAGTCACATACCTTGTAACATTGCAAGGTGCATTTATTGCACCAAAAAAGTAGAATTTAGAAACTCAATTGTTTAGTTCATCCTTGTGATTGTTTTTCTCTCATAATTGTAATAAGTATTTGATGTGAAGGGTGATAATAACAAGTTATTAGTTTTCAGTTAATTTTGGTTAGGTAGATTTGCTAATGAGATTAGATATGTATATCTCACATGTTAATAGAACTAATACTAGAACTAATACTAGAAGGGGAATATTTATATATAGTTCTTATGTGGAATATAATGAATTGCAAATTGAAGCATATTTATTTTGAATTTTAATAACATGAGATTATTAGAATGATGTCAATGTTCAAGCTTCCAATGACAGATGCAATAGGGGGAACAATCCCACAAGTGGTAAAAAAGTGTCTATAGAAGCATGGGGGCACATAGGTAAATTTTAAAAATCAAGAATACCATTTAAGTTAGAACCTCAATCATAGTTAGTTAAATTGGGGGTGTGGTTGATTACTTAAGTTGGGGGTGTGGTTGATTACTTAATTTTGGGGCGCGGTTAATTACTTAATTTTGGGGCATGGTATCTTTAATTGGTGTAGCTTGTATTCTAGGCATAAAGGCTTCTCATCAATTTTAATAAACAACCTTGGTAACCATTAGTTAATGGATCCTATGTTTTTGTCTTCTTTACATTTAGCTCTTATTCAAAATATTGCTCGATAAATATATTTATATATGTATGTGTGTGTTTCTACACACACAACATTCTTCTAGCAAGTTCTTTCTATATATATATATGAGAATTATTTTCAATTGTGATGTAATTCGATGCATGGCATATTGGCATATTTTGATCCTTTGTTTCATGAACTACTCATATTGGAGTGGCAAGAGTAGCTACACCTTGCCACTATGACAAGGAGGTACTTCTTACTACTCAAGCTACGAAGCTTGTGATGGATAAGTGATGATTCATTTTTGCTGATCATAGTGGAGTAGGGGAGCTTTTGGAATTTTTTTTTGGTGAATGCAAGGGATTCAACTCTGTATATCACTTTGGTTTGTCTATTCCCTGGTGTGGTTCCTTCTTGAATCTGTAACTTTGTGGAGTATGGTTTAATGTTAGCCTTTTCTACTTGTGATTTGAATCATTTTCTTGACCGTGTGATTTATGGAAGGCATGTGGTCTCTCTTTGTTTTTCTAAATCCGAATGCTTGGGCTTCATTTGGCAAAAGAGAGTCATAGTTTTCTTGCATTACATTATGAGAATGGTTACGAGGCGGCGTTGTATTGTTAAGCCCCAAGAAATTGTGATTACTCTTGGGATGACTACATTCATTTGAATGAGAAGATGTTTGTGTAATTCAGTTTAGAATTATAATATAAATTACATTCATACGTTTAAATTATATGTCAAGATTGTAAATGACAACTTTGATTGTAATTGTTTAAAACAAAGTGCAATTCCATATTATAATGCACATTACTTCATGTGTTTAATATCTATGTAAATAGTGGAATGCCATCTTTGATCCATGGTGTTGGCGTTTTCTCTATGACTTAGATCTGATTCTGTGAGGACACCATATACTTTATCATTAATTCTCGAAATGGATCTACATGCTCATAGTTGCAATTAGATGATTTACATACTTCTATATGTATTTCATATTTATGATAGCTCATCTTATGCCTACATAGGAGTCTATTTCTTTTAGCATTGTATATGAGAGCTCTAATGAAATAATTTGTGTGCAATGGGTGTATCCTTGTTTTCTATTGCAAATGAACCAATAGGGACAGAGTGGCATTAATCTAAATTCACTTTTGATTTGCCTATTTGGGACTGTTGATTGGTATGGCCACTAAGACGTCGAGTGAATATTTTCGATCTACATGCTCATAGTTGAATTTTGATGATTAACATACCTCTATATCTATCTCATATTTATGATAGCTCATCTTATGCCTACATAGTGAATCTATTTCTTTTAGCATTGTATATGAGAGCTCTAATGAAATAGTTTGTGTGCTATGGGTGTATCCTTGTTTTTTTGTTGTGAATGAATCAATAGGGCTAGAGTGGCATTAATCTAAATTCACTTTTGAAACCATTGATTGTGTAAGAATTTGTCTAAGGCAATAATGCAATGCCAAGTGTTAATATTTATAGCTTCTGTCAGATAAAAACATATGAACAAATTTTTATTATTATTAAATATTATTAAATTATATATATATATATAATTGTGTATCTTAATATATCTAATATGGTGTGATATTAAAATAAAGCTTTGTATAGATATAGACTCTCCTTAAGTCTATTAATCTCTTTGGGCATATTGTATGTGTTTATAAGCTGACGTGTGCAAGTGTCATAGACCTTGTACTTGCACGATAGTAGAGACTGCACTATTATCTCGTCTTATCCTCCCCGTACGTGGTTGTCATGTAAGAGGATTGCAGTATATGGTGTTTGGATTAGGCAAGCCTTTACCATCCTATTTTAGGAGTCATTGTACGTTCTCATGCCTTGATTATATGTTGTGTTGACTAAACAAATTTTTGTTTACTTATCCTAATCCACGTCCTCTAAAGGATGCCTCCTTACATTTCGCATCATTTAATGACTCTGCAGTCTCATTGCGCCTATTCATTCAGATATAAATTACATCATTCAAATTTGCAAAGATATCCGAACACATTGACCACAATAATATATAAGGTGTTTTATATTAAAGGCGTCAGTAGTAAATTAGAGATTTTTGAATATTTCAAGATTCATGACAGATAGAATCACCGATATTAAAAGGGTGGAGAATAAACAATTAATACTTCAAGACTTATTGTATAAATTATACAAGAATATATAAATATATTTGAAAGATCGATTATATATATATATATATATATATATATATATATATATATATATATATATATATAAGTAAAGGAATAATATAAATCTAATTATGAAAATTTAACATGGTATCAGAGCTAGGTTCCTTCTATAAAGCCTAAACAGTTTGAAGGTAGATTCTGATTAGATTTATATTTATTTATTTTGTGCACTAAAAGTCTTTACCAATCAAAATGGTTAGTGGTATCAAAATTGAAGATAGACTCGAAGGCGACTCTAATTATATAGCATGGAAATTACGAATGAAGGTAACCTTAAAAGATAATGATCTCAAACAATTCATAGAAAAATCTGACCAACCACTAAAAGGAAATGATGAATCAAATAATTGGGAAAAAGACAATGCTAGAGCCATGAAATTGATTGTGGATGGAGTTAAGGATCATCTACTCCCTATCATTTTTGAACTAGACACTACACACAAAATGCTTAAAACACTTGAAGAAATGTTTGAGATAAACAACACAATGAGAATCCTTAATTTGAAAGACAACCTCTCCAACATTAAGATGAACAAAGGAGAAACTATTGCATCCTATTTCATGAGGATAACTGAATTAAGGAACCAACTTTCTAAAAATGGTCACGTTTATGATGAAAAGGAATTAACCATGATAGCTCTAAGAGGATTGCCACAATCATGGAAAACCTTCCAACAAGGAGTATGTGCTCGATCCAAACTTCCCAAACTTGGTCTACTAAAGGATGATTGTATTCAAGAGGAAAGTATGTTAATATTACAAGATGATACTTCGATTGGAAGTGATCTTCATGCTCTTTCAACTCATGTTGATAAAAGGAAGAAACCAAATTTCAAAAGGAAAAGAAGGCATGTAGATTACTCTAAGATGCAATGTTTCAGATGTGACAACTATGGTCACTCTGCCTTTAAATATCCTGATAGATTGAAACATCAAGCAACTTTCGCTAAAGTCAGTGATTATGATATAGAGTCAGAGAAACAACCATTCTAAAAAGGAACTTTTAAGTATCCTTAACATGAGTGAAATATTGAATTAAGAGGGAGTTCTTTATTATATTCATGTAATGAAAATAAATGTTAAATGTTTCTTTAAAGTAAATTTAGTTGTTATAACTCTAAGATGGAGTCTTAGAATATGAAATAAAATACTATACTTTTATATGTAATATTTGCTTCTCATGTAAGCTATGTGCTTTGACCTTTCTGTTTTGCAATGTACTACATGAAGAGGGAATTAAATGAGGAGTCCTATTTATCATTCAGAGGGAGAAGACCGAGGATGCTATTTTGTTAACCTTAGTAAACCTGATTTTATTGATTAAGAGAGAGTAAACCATGTTGAGATGGTTTCTCTAATGATCATAAGTTATCATAGTCATGAGGACTATGACCTTGTGACTTTTATATGGGCCTACCCCCTGAGGAAGTGACGACTTCCAAATGATCATCACTTGTATTTGGGAGAAGTTGTTGTAAGGTGACGATCTTACAATCAACTTGTAATATGAGATCTAATAAAATGAGTAAATGGTGAATGTCTTGTATCTCAACATTCTGGGAGACCATTACTCTTAGAGTACTTGGTGAATATCTTGATATTTTGGGAGGCCAATACTCTTGATATCAAATGTGATATCTAAAACGTTTTGAGTAAGTGGTGAATATCTTGATATTCTGGGAGGCCAATGCTCTTGATATCAAATGTGATATCTAAACATTTTGAGTAAGTGGAGAATATCATTTATATTCTAGGAGGCAAATACTCTTGATATCAAATGTGATATCTAAACTTTTTTTTTTGAGTATTTGATGAATATCGGATGTCGATATTTTGGGAGATCAAGACTCTTGATATCAAATGTGATATCCTACGCTAGTTTGAGTAATTGATGAATATCATATGTTGATATTCTTGGAGATCAATACTTTTGATATCGTATATGATATTAAATGATGGAAAACTTCTAAAATTCCTAATATTTCCAATGGTGTAATATTTGTCTTGTGTTTATCCTCCCTTGCTAAGAGGGAGTGTTAATATTTATAGCTTCTGTCAGATAAAACATATGAACACATTTTTATTATTATTAAATATTATAAAATTATATATATATATATATATATATATATATATATATATATATATATATATATATATATATATATATATATATATATATATATATATATATATAAAATTGTGTATCTTAATATATCTAATATGGTGTGATAATAAAATAAAGCTTTGTATAGATATAGACTCTCCTTAAGTCTATTAATCTCTTTGGGCATATTGTATGTGTTTATAAGCTGACGTGTGCAAGGGTCATAGACCTTGTACTTGCACGATAGTAGAGACTGCATTATTATCTCTTGTCTTATCCTCCCCGTATGTGGTTGTCATGTAAGAGGATTCTAGTATATGGTGTTTGGATTAGGCAAGCCTTTACCATCCTATTTTTAGAGTCATTGTACGTTCTCATGCCTTGATCATATGTTGCGTTGACTAAACAAATTTTTGTTCACTTATCCTAATCCATGTCCTCTAAAGGATGCCTCCTTTCATTTTGCATCATTTAGTGACTCTGCAATCTCATTGTGCCTATTCATTCGGATATAAATTACATCATTCAAATTTGCAAAGATATCCGAACACATTGACCACAATAATATATAAGGTCTTTTATATTAAAGGCATCAACAATAAATTAGAGATTTTTGAATATTTCAAGATTCATGACAGATAGAATCACCAATATTAAAAGGGTGGACAATAAGTAATTAATACTTAAAGATTTATTTAAATTATACAAGAATATATAAATATATTTGAAAGATCGATTACATGTGTGTGTGTGTGTGTGTGTGTGTGTGTGTGTGTGTGTGTGTGTGTGTGTGTGTGTGTGTGTAAGTAAAGGAATAATATAAATCTAATTATGAAAATTTAACATGGTATTAGAGCCAGGTTCCTTGTATAAAGCCCAAACAGTTTGAAGGTAGATCCTAATTAGATTTATATTTATTTATTTTGTGCACTAAAAGTCTTTACCAATGAAAATAGTTTTTTTTTTTTTTTTTTAAAGGCAAAAGTGGCAAGCCACTGTAATATTTTATTAAGTTTGATTCAACGAGGTCAACTGGGAAAGAATCAGTGAAGAAAACCCAGCATCATCCCTAATATATACATAGATTTATATAGTTTAAGCAAATAATTACAAGGGGTGTATCAACTACCACCCAACGGTGAACCAGAGAGTACCTTGACATTGATTTCTTTGGATTGTTCCAAGCACTATCTTCATGACAAACTTATCCTAGCAATTAGCACTTATCTTACAAATCTTCCCAATCAGACACAAAACCACCTTCAATTGACCCAAGCCCACCAAGAATAGGTCCCCAGCCAGAACAAAACTCTGAAGTGCCATGAATCCAATCCAAATGTGAGTTAACCTCATCAATTAAATCCCAAAAATTCTGTTCAATCAGCTGCACAGAAGCAACATTCATATCCCTGGAGTTTGAAACATTAGATTCCTTCTGCAAATCAATCATAGCCTGACCCACCATCTTTATTCGTTTCACCAAATGAACACCCATTAATCTTGGTTCAGGTGGCAAAGCATGTTTTAAATAAATGAAATTGCCAGTGTCAATAGCATGGTTAAGCGCCTCAAAAACAACATAAAATTCATGATAGTGTAGGAGTTGAAAATGTGAGAACAAACCACCAACTAATGCCACTCCATTCCATAAGTCATACTTTTGCAAAGCCAAAATCAATTTGTTATCACCCAGGAAGTGAGGGCGGATTACCTTATGGGCCAAAGCTTGAAGCATTTTAGGAGATTGCAGGAGATCCATAGCATTGGAAAGGAAAATTGAAATGAGCTGAGATGGATAGAAAAATAGAAGTGCCGAAGGATATAAAAATTCTTCACCGATGATATGCCAAATAGCTCTTAGGATTGAGTGAAGAAAGAAAAAACATTTGATCCAATACCTCATGCGAAATAATACTTGGTAACACAGTTTCCTCCAATGCCGTTGACAAGCATATATGAAAATTCTTTGGCATGATGGAAAAATGCTGTTTGTGACACATTCCACAAGCCAGAGCGATATCCCACCCATACCTCATCTTGTAACACAAACACGAGCACATATCACATAATTGAGCTCTTGCATATATGTGCAATTGAAGATGTCATTCCTCAAGCAATAAATTACATAGTGCAACATGATATAAGCCATCTATGCTCGCACAGAAAACGTCCTTGAAAGAGCTGAAAAAAGTACTAATGACGATGCATTTTAATCACTCGAATTTAGCCATAGGAGGAAATCGAATCACAGAAACAAAAATTAAATGTCGTTAGAGAATAATCAGATTTGAAACACTCAAAATATACTGTGCATGTCATGTCATTATAAATGCTTATGATAAAATCATACGACATTAATGAGCTTTGAATCGTACTCTGTTTTTAGGCAACTCAGCACCTAATACATATGACCTTGACTTGACATCTAAAAAATCTACTTTGCTCGGCACATGAAACAATCCTTCTAAACTCGACACCTTATATCATTCTGCTTCACTTGGCACCTAAATCAACAATACTCCACTACAATTACCTACAGTAATACTGATGCTCGACACCATCTATTTTGGATTGCTTGACATCCACTGTGTTTCCTGGTTGCTCAACTCCTATAGAATTACTATGTCACTCGAAACCTATAGAATTCCTGTGTTACTTGGCACCTATTAACTTTGCAATGCTTGGCTACTGTTGGATCCTGAGTTACTCGGCATATATTGCTCTCATCTACTCGGCACCTACTGTAACTTGCTCGGCATTATCTGTGACTCGACACAAAGGGATTCTAGCTCGGCTTCCATTTTGTACGCGGCATATATGATGAAAACAAGATCAGCTATGTTTTCTGGGCAATTCGACACCTAATACAATTCTGCTTCACTCGGCACCTAAAAGTAGGCATCTAATGTTTATCAGAATTACTCTACTTCAATTACCTTCTTGTTGAACTCGATAACCAACTATGTCTACCGATCAATTCGGCACCTGATATAATTCTGTTTTACTCGGTGCCAGAACATAGCTTACTCGGCACTAGAATATAACTTGCTCAGCTCGAAACTTAAAGACTTTCTCGGCACCTAAACTCAACACCTGAAGGATATCAAATATTCTCTACACCTATCATTTTTCACTCATCATATATCACATTCAAACTAGAACAGGATCAACACCTAAACTCAACACCTTAACTTAGTGCCTGAAGGATATCAAATATTCTCGGCACCTGTTATATTTCACTCGGCATATATCACATTCAAACTAGAACATGATCAACTATGTTTTCTAGACAATTTGGCACCTAATACAATTCTACTTCACTCATCACCTAAATGTATGCATCTGATACTTATCAAGATTACTCCACTACAATTACCTTCTTGATGAACTCAACAACCAACTGTGTGAACTAACCAACTCGGCACCTGATATAATTTTGCTTTACTCGGCGCCTGAACATAGCTTATTCGGCACCAGAATATAACTTGCTTAGCTTGGCACCTAAGAACTTTCTTGACATCTGATATTAATCAGTTATCTTCCTATTGGACTTAACATCTACTCGTCCCCTGAAGCATGAACTTCAGATGCCGAGCAGGTAGAGGCTTCCAAGTCATCTTGAATAAGATTTTGTAGAACCTTGTATTTCTCAATAAAAGGTAAAGGACGAAAAGTAGAGGCAATAACCCCATCACAACCCAAATTTGATAAAAAATCTGCAACTTTATTCCCTTCTCGATAAATATGCGAAATGCAAATATCTAAACATTCATCGAGAAGCCTCTAAATTTGGTTAATAACATATGTTAGCTTCCAAGAAATGATGCGCCTATGGATACAAGCGTCAATAATAACTGAAGAATCCCCTTCTATATGTAACCTATGGAAATAGCCTTGTTTAGCTAAAATAAGCCCAGCCAATAAGGCATGAGCCTCCGCTATGTTATTAGTATCAATGGGCAAAGGAGAAACTGTGATAGCGACAACCTGACTAGAGGGATTTCTAATACATGCTCCAAAACCTGATGGACCTGGATTTCCTCTTGAAGCTCCATCAAAAATCAACTTCCAAAAACCATATGAAGGGGGTCTCCAAAAATTCTTTCTAGGTAAGAGATATGTGGGTGAGAGGCTAACTTTCCACCCATTTGGTATGAATAATTGTTGCCATTGTTGGACAATTTGGGAATCCCAATGGGTCACAATCGGGTTGAATTTAATCACTTTTAGACTAGAATTAGTCACTTCTGAGATTGATTTTTCAATACCAATCAAAACAATGTCTAATGATAGGGATTCCTTTTTGAAAATACGCATATTATGTTCCCACCAGATAGCCCAAACTACCAAGGCTGGTATGCATTTCCAAAGATTTGCAAACAATGCTTTTTGATAAAGAGGTGGCCATGCTTGAAAGAGATCCCAAAGATTGTTTGGTAAAGGAGTAAGGTAATTAAGTTTACTCAAAATGAAGCACCAACATTGATAAGCAAGTGAACATGTAACAAACAGGTGATCCACAGTTTCTTCTTGTTCCTCACAAAAAAACACATTTAAAAGGAGGAGCAATATGTAGTCTATTCAATTTGTCACTAGTTAAAATCCTGTGTTTAAGTGCTAGCCATGAGAAACAACCTGCTTTAGGAAGAACAACCGGATTCCAACAAAATGAAAAAGCTCTGGAAGTAGGTTTATTCAAACCATTCTGTTTTAAAATTTTGTACCCCTCTTTCACTGAATAATTTCCATCCTTAGCTGGAGCCCAAAAAATCCGATCATGGGCTTTAGAAAAAAAGACTTGCTTTGAATTCAAAATATTTTGAAATTGAATGGTTTCCTGTGGTGACAGAGGTAATTTAGTAGGATCTTTCCAAACTATTTTCTTTGAAAATTCACAGACATATTCCACATAATGATTAAATTGGGATCCCCAGTGAAGCTCAGCAACTTGGATAACATTCAATGAGATTCCACTCTTAGAAAGTGGAATTTGACCATTCCAGGAATCGTTCCAAAAATTAATACTGAAGCCATTATTGACTTCCCAAGAGATGTAGTCTACAATGATTTTGCGCGAAGCTATCATGAAATCCCAAATGACCGAGCCTTTAGGAGGGTTTGAAATAGTAAGGATTCTAGAAGGATCATTGTTATCTAGATATTTTTGCTACATAATTTTGCACCACGTAGATTGAAACTTGCAATACATGTGCCAAATCAATTTCCCACCAAATGCTTCATTTCTAATAGATAGATCAAGAATACCTGCCCCTCCAACACTTGAAATCTGTGACATATCTTGTAATGAAATAAGTGGGATCTTACGAGATTCATTCATATTACCCGACCAAAGGAAACCCTTAATCAATTTTTGAATTGTTAGTAACACTTTAGGTGGGATGTTGAGGACAACAATGGAATAATTAGGAATTGCAACTAGAACTGATTTGATCAACAAAATTCTTCCTGCCAATGACAACCATCTAACTTTCCAAGAAGCAATTCTACTCTGAATACGTTGAATAACCGAAGACCAATACGAAGATTTATTTGAACCCATGAAGAACAGAATACCCAAATATACTGAGGGAAGAAAGTCTTCTGAAAAACCCAATATTAGTTTGACTTTGTCAAAAACCATTTTCTTAGTATTGAAGAAATAAATCTTCGATTTCTGAGCATTAATAGCTTGACCAGACACAACTGAGTAGAGATCAAGGGTATAAAGAATATGACGAGCTTCCTAGACATCTGACAATTCAAACAAAAGAGTGTGATCCGCAAAAAGAGAATGTGTAATATATATGTTTGTACTTGAAATAAGAGCTCCTTTCCATTTCTGCAACATGTGTTGATGTGAAATGGCTCTACTAAACGCTTCAACCATAATAATAAATAAGGCTGGGGATAAAGGATCTCCTTGTCTAATCCCTTGTTTAGAAGGAAAAAAACCCACATGCTTACCATTAATGATCAGCAAAAACCAAGCTCACGAAATACATGCCTTAATCCATTTGCACCAATTTTTTGAGAAACCCATTTTAGCAAGAACTTGAAGCAAAAATTTCCAGGAAACTCTATCATAAGCTTTCATCATATCTAGTTTACTAACAAAGTTTGAAGAATTACTTGAATTAATAAAGTGGAGAACTTCATGAGCCACGAGTGCCATTTCCATGGTTTCCCTTCCCGAGACAAATCCACCTTGTTTTGGAGAAATAATATGTGGAATAAGATGTTGAACCCTAAGATATATGGCTTTAGTGATTATCTTATAAGATAAATTGCATAAAAAAATTGGTTGAAAATCCGCAAAAGTTTGGGGATCCCTAATTTTGGAATAATGGAAATATTGGTAGTGTTAAAATATTTCAAAATAAGTTTAGATCTTCTAGATTCTTCAACAGCCGCCAATAAATCCCATCCAATTATATTCCAACAACTTTGAACAAAGCAGTAAAACCATCTGGACCTGGGGCTTTGTCAGGCGGAAATGAAAATATAACCTTTTGAATTTCTCGAATAGTGAAGGGAGCCATCAGAATATCATTGTCTTGATCTGTAATCAGTTTTGGAATAGAGTCAAGAAGTTCATCCACTTGTGATATAGAAGGCTTAGGCAAAACGTCAGGCGCAAGAAATTTTTTTTAAAAATTGACACCTTCATTTCTGATAAGATTTTCATTGGATAAGAGATCACCAGAGGTAGCGTCTTTGATATGGAATATTGTACTATTAATTCTTTTTTGCTTAGCTGAAGAATGGAAAAACTTTGTATTTCTGTCCCCATCTTGGAGCCATAATTCTCAAGATTTTTGTCTCCAATACATCTCTTCTTTAGCACACAGGTCCTCCCGTTGTGATTGTAAATTCTTTTGAGAAGAATATGTTTCTTCATTCATTCCCTGCTAGATGATCTGATTATATACTTCTTCTAACTATTCCTTGACTTCTACTTTTTGGTGGAACACATTTTTGAAAACCTTTTGATTCTAGATCCTAATTTGGGATTTGACACATTTAAGCTTCATAGCAAACTGATGCATTTTAAGACCTTCCATAGGAACTTCATTCCACCACTTTTGGATACTATGTAGAAATTTTGGATGCCTGAGCCACATACTTTCAAATTAAAATGAAGAGTGAAAGTGTTGTTCTGAACATTTGTTGTTGCAAATGAGGCTTAAAGATATAAGAAAATGATCAGATCCTGGCAGTGTAAGGATTTCTGAAGAAATATCTGAGCAATTCAACTTCCAATCATTTGATAAGAGAAACCTGTCTAGATGAGCAACAATATTAGCAAATCCAGATCTCTTATTAGTCTAGGTAAATGAGCCATTATTTGGGTGAACATCCATCAGATTGTTATTATCCACAAAAACATTAAAATCTTGTATGGTTTTGGGGGGGGGGGGGGGGGGGGGGATAATACCTCCAGTTTTCTCGGATTGAGATAATAAAGCATTAAAATCACCTCCAATAACCACTTGTAGATGCTCTTGCATTTGAAGAGAGCATGTGATAGAATCCCATAAACAAGCTTTATCCTTAGACGAAGCAGGTCCATAAACATTAATGAGGATAAAAGATATGTCAAATGTAGTTATATAAAGCATCTGCCAATTGTTCTCTTGTTGGAGGAGCTGTGAATTAAGTGTAAGAGGATTCCAAAGAACTGCTAAACCTCCAGAAGCACCCAATCCTTGCATATGATAAGAATTCCATTTTTTCCAGCTAGCAACTGTTTCATCAAAGTTATGTTGGGACAATTTAGTTTCCTGTAATAAAATAATATCTACCTGCAAAGAATCAATAACTTGTTTGATTCTTTCCCTCTTGTCAAAGGCATTTAAACCTCTGACATTCCAAGAAATGATTTTTATTGGAGACAAGGAGAACTCCTAGTTCTCCTTGTCGATCTTTTAATAACAGTGAAGCTATTGTCCAAAGTTGTTTGAATACCTGCAGCAATTTTTGTTCTTATCTTGGAACCCTTCGGTCTACCTCGCGCCTTAGGTGTTTTAGCAGTAGGAGGTATTGTAGACGGAGATTGCAATATTGATAGAGGCTGAATTTTAAAATTATCTAGATCGTGAGGATCGTGAGACAAAGGTTCTTTAGGAAACGATACCGTAGACTTTTGCACTAGCTGATAGAGATTAGCCTCTAGTCCCAAGGGATCTTCTACCATTAAATCTATGTTTCCTACGCCAGAATCTTGAGGAAATTGGTTAAGAACTGTCTGTTTTTCAAATGCCCGACTTGGGATCAATTTATTCCAAAATTGAAATTCTCAAAGCAAGGAGTCAATTATAGGTGAATTGTAATCCTCAACTTGCAAACCTTCTTCTTTGGCAATATCAAAAATAATAGAAGTGGTAATTTCAGAAAAAATTTGATCACAAATAAAAGTCAATATCATAGGAGAAGGATGAATAGAGAGGCAACAAATAGACCGCCCTAGCAATGAAAGTGAAAAACTTCTATTCTGAAAATTGATCAAATTGAGTGACTTTGAAGGTACACAACGTTGAAAGTCTATCAGAGGAAGTAACTTGGATCTTACGTCTTTAAAGGAATCCATTGAAGATGAAGGGACAAACTCCAGCAAAAATATTTTACTATTGAAGCACGCACGTTGGAAGAAAGCCATAATCCAAAGAAATTGTTGAAGATAAACCATGAATGAGACTGGCATGAATTTACCTGTATGCATGTTCGCTGTGTGCATATTGTGCAAGCTATTTGATGTAACATCTTGATCCCCTAACATGGAGAAAATGTTATTGGTCTCAAAAGTGTGACAGTCCATCAAAGAAATTTTCTGAGAGCAAATATTGGAGTCTGAACAGTGATCAGGACAAACTTGTAAAACATCCTCTTGTCCAGTTTGGCACATAAAACTGAAGTGACCAATTTTATCTTGAAATTTGTGAATCACAGAGGAATCCTACACCTTAACTGATTGCATCCATTTCCCCCATTTGGATATGAGAGCAATAGATTTAGGAAATGGTTTATGCATATTACTCAATAAACAAACCCTGACTTCCATTTGAGGGCACTCATATGGAATCAAATCATGTTTAAAAAAAATACCCAACTTGTTAGCTATAATTTCCATAATCTTAGGATCACAATATTCCAAAGGCAAGGAAGGAAAAGAAATCCAATGTGGAAAGAATTGGATATTAATATCTCATGGATTAAAATTTGGAATCCACAACATGGTATATAACCTCACTCCTTGACAAAACCAACCCTTCTGCTTATTAATAGCATCTCTTTCATCTTTCGAATTAAAAATAGCAATAAAGAAGTTGGAGTCTGAGTCATGATAAAAAATATCTTTAAGACCAGACTAGCGTATGAAAGCCCAATTCTTGATATCCATAAAAGATAAAGAAGCAATAGAAAACTTACCTATGAGAGCTATCTGCTAAAGAGTAGAGATCAAACCCTACAACATTTGATTTGAAAAAGTAACATGCAATTGTTGTTGAGAAGAATTCAAAGGATCTTGATCCATATAATTCTGATATTTCTCTTGACTAGTGTCCGACAACTGTTGGTCAGGTGCAAAGTTCGGAAGGCCTTGATCTAATTTACCCTGAATTTTCTTTCTCTAGATCTTTTTTGGTCTGAAGGGGGCTCTATGAATTCTCAAATCTAACTTCTCTTGAGTCACGCTATTTTGCATCTAGGCAGATTGCATTTGGACAGATAAATCGAGAGGAGCACCTTCACAAATATCAAAAACTGGTTGCTTTTTGAGGATCTTTCTCTTTGGATTTCTCTGTGCAAGTGTAGATTTATATCGCATATTCGCCTTTGCAGGAACCAATGAATTTGAAGCATTTCTCTGGGATGAACGATTCATTGAATGATTATTATGAGAAAAATTCCCCCCCCAAAAAATTTTGGAGGCTAAGGTTGATGAGCATGGTTAGAAGATTCACCCTTTTCGAAATAGGGTGAGAATCTAGGGTTTATAGCTTGTGAACCTATAGATCTCAATTGCGACCTTCGATCATGAAAATGAGGGTTAAGGAAAAAGGGTTTTGCAGGTTGAACAATTGCTTTCCCTTTGAAAATAGACTTATCAATGGTATTTGGGAGCCATTTAGAATTTATATCTTTGAAAGGGCAACTCTGAAATAGAAAAGGGTTAGACATAGACTTGATAGGTTGTACCACTGGTGTAGAAGAAAAAATTTGTTTGAGGTCATGATCTCGAGCCGGTTGGACAATAGGGGTAGATGAAAAAATGGAAGAAAATTCATGAAAGACAGAATTAGAGCCAGATTGATTACCCTGGTCTTGTCGCATGTCACCATGAGATTTTCCCTCGCACCTATGTTGATGCTGCTCCAAGCCATGTCGCTTCCCCTCATGCATGTAATGGTCCTGCTGTTGATGAGCCAAGCCATGAGAGACCCCCTCGCACCTGGGATGATGCAGTTCAACCCCCTTACCCCTGTCCTCGACGCCATTGCCATTGCCTTTGCGCTTGTGAAAGACAGAATCAGAGCTAGATTGATTACCCTGTTCTTGTTGCATGTCGCCATGAGATTTTCCTTCGCACCTATGTTGATGCTGCTCCAAGCCACGCCGCTTCCCCTCATCCATGCAATGGTCCTGTTGTTGATGAACCAGACCATGAGAGACCCCCTCGCACCTAGGATGATGCACGTCAACCCCCTTACCCCTGTCCTCGATGCCATTGCCATTCCACATCCAATAAAATTAGGACCAATCAAAATGGTTAGTGGTATCAAAGTTGAAGATAGACTCGAAGGCGACTCTAATTATACAACATGGTAATTGCGAATGAAGGTAACCTTAAAAGATAATTATCTCAAACAATTCATAGAAAAATCTGACCAACCACCGAAAGGAAATGATGAATCGAATAAGTGGGAAAAAGACAATGCTAGAGCTATGAAATTGATTGTGGATGGAGTTAAGGATCATCTACTCCCTATTATTTATGAACTAGACACTGCACACGAAATGCTTAAAACACTTGAAGAAATGTTTGAGATAAACAACACAATGAGAATCCTTAATTTGAAAGATAGTCTCTCCAACATTAAGATGAACAAAGGAGAAACTATTGCCTATTTCATGAGAATAACTGAACTAAGGAACCAACTTTCTAAAAATGGTCATGTTTATGATGAAAAGGAATTAACCATGATAGCTCTAAGAGGATTGCCACAATCATGGAAAACCTTCCGACAAGAAGTATGTGCTCGATCCAAACTTCCCAAACTTGGTCGACTAAAGGATGATTGTATTCAAGAGGAAAGTATGTTAATATTACAAGATGATACTTCGACTAGAAGTGATCTTCATGCTCTTTCAACTCATGTTGATAAAAGCAAGAAACCAAATTTCAAAAGGAAAAGATGGCATGTAGATTACTCTAAGATGCAATGTTTTAGATGTGACAACTATGGTCACTCTACCTTTAAATGTCCTAATAGATTGAAACATCAAGCAACTTTTGCCAAAGTCAGTGATTATGATATAGAGTTAGAGAAACAACCATTCTAAAAAGGAACTTCTAAGTATCCTTAACATGAGTGAAATATTGAATTAAGAGGGAGTTCTTTATTATATTCATGTAATGAAAATAAATGTTAAATGTTTCTTTAAAGTAAATTTAGTTGTTATAACTCTAAGATGGAGTCTTAGAATATGAAATAAATTACTATACTTTTATATGTAATATTTGCTTCTCATGTAAGCTATGTGCTTTGACCTTTCTATTTTGAAATGTACTACAAGAAGAGGGAATTGAATGAAGAGTCCTATTTATCATTCAGAGGGAGAAGACTGAGGATGCTATTTTGTTAACCTCAATAAACCTGATCTTATTGATTAAGAGGGAGTAAACCATGTTGAGAGGGTTTCTCTAACGATCATAAGTTATCATAGTCATGAGGACTATGACCTTGTGACTTTTATATGGGCTTACCCCCTGAGGAAGTGACGAATTCCAAATGATCATCACTTGTATTTGCGAGAAGTTGTTGTAAGGTGACGATCTTACAATCAACTTGTATTATGAGATCTAATAAAATGAGTAAATGGTGAATGTCTTGTATCTCAACATTCTAGGAGACCATTACTCTTAGAGTACTTGGTGAATATCTTGATATTCTGGGAGGCCAATACTCTTGATATCAAATGTGATATCTAAAACATTTTGAGTAAGTGGTGGATATCTTGATATTCTTGGAGGCCAATACTCTTGATATCAAATGTGATATCTAAACATTTTGAGTAAGTGGTGAATATCATTTATATTCTGGGAGGCCAATACTCTTGATATCAAATGTGATATCTAAAACGTTTTGAGTAAGTGGTGAATATCTTGATATTCTTGGAGGCCAATACTCTTGATATCAAATGTGATATCTAAACATTTTGAGTAAGTGGTGAATATCATTTATATTTTGGGAGGCCAATACTCTTGATATCAAATGTGATATCTAAACCTTTTTTTTGAGTACTTGATGAATATTGGATGTCGATATTCTGGTGAGATCAAGACTCTTGATATCAAATGTGATATCTTACCCTAGTTTGAGTAATTGATGAATATCATATGTTGATATTTTGGAGATCAATACTCTTGATATTGTATGCAATATGAAATGATGGAAAACTTCTGAAATTTCTAATATTTCTAATGGTGTAATATTTGTCTTGTGTTTATCCTCCCTTGCTAAGAGGGAGTGTTAATATTTATAGCTTTTGTTAGATAAAACATATGAACAAATTTTTATTATTATTAAATATTATTAAATTATATATATAAAATTGTGTATCTTAATATATCTAATATGGCGTGATAATAAAATAAAGCTTTGTATAGATATAGACTCTCCTTAAGTCTATTAATCTCTTTGGGCATATTGTATGTGTTTATAAGCTGATGTGTGCAAGGGTCATAGACCTTGTACTTGCACAATAGTAGAGACTGCATTATTATCTCTTGTCTTATCCTCCCCGTACGTGGTTATCATGTAAGAGGATCGCAGTATATGGTGTTTGGATTAGGCAAGCCTTTAGCATCCTATTTTTGGAGTCATTGTATGTTCTCATGCCTTGATTATATGTTGCGTTGACTAAACAAATTTTTGTTTACTTATCCTAATCCACGTCCTCTAAAGGATGCCTCCTTTCATTTCGCATCATTTAATGACTCCACAGTCTCATTGTGCCTATTCATTCAGATATAAATTACATCATTCAAATTTGCAAAGATATCCGAACACATTGACCACAATAATATATAAGGTCTTTTATATTAAAGGCGTCAACAATAAATTAGAGATTTTTGAATAGTTCAAGATTCATGACAGATAGAATTATCGATATTAAAAGGGTGGAGAATAAATAATTAATACTTCAAGACTTATTTAAATTATACAAGAATATATAAATATATTTGATAGATCGATTATATATATAGAAGTAAAGGGATAATATAAATCTAATTATGAAAATTTAA
This sequence comes from Cupressus sempervirens, assembly GCA_028749045.1. Taxonomy (NCBI): domain Eukaryota; kingdom Viridiplantae; phylum Streptophyta; class Pinopsida; order Cupressales; family Cupressaceae; genus Cupressus; species Cupressus sempervirens. Next base: position 151,419,553 of record CM053790.1, read on the forward strand.
CACCAAGATCTAGAAGCACAAGAGATAACACAAGAGAGACAAGAGATGATCAAATGAGAATCTCAATAATGATCAAATGATAATGGATTTAAGATGACTACATCATATAAGTTCCTTGTATATAAAGACAACTTATATGTCTAGGAGTCATACAAGAGATAAACATAACAACTAAGCACATGACCACCAAGAGTGGATTATCCTCCATTATGCATGAATGTATGTGCAACAATGAAAAGATAAGACTACAAAGGTGTATCTCATAAAGAGATGTAGTAGACAAAATGTGCTTAATTGAAGTGCAAACTACTGTGTTGTCAACATGACAACTCATGAATATGCAAACTCCTAGGTGTCTACACGACAACTAATATGAATATGCATTAACCTAAGTAAACTTAAGTGTAAATAGTAAATGCTTATTTATACCAACACCCCTCCTTAAGTGAAACTTAGGGGAATGTAGTTAAGATTAGAAAAGTTAGATTGTAATGCAAGATGGGTCGCAACTACTAGGCCATGTTAGGTACCCATGTACAAACTGCAAGTGCAAAAGATATGGAATGCAATCTCCCATAAAGTAGAGAAAGATGGAAACCACATGTGAAAATCCCCCCTCCAAAAAGAGAGATGAGTACAATAAAAGAAAATGAGAGAGAAGAAGACCTCACGTAAGGAAAAGCTCCCCCGCATAAGAGAGAAGTGGAAGAGAGACCAAGTAGCTCCCCCCTTCCCCCTCCACCCCCCCAATGTAGAATGTACACTTGTGGTAGATGCTTCAGGCTCAATGTAGAAACTCCTTCATGAGTGTAGAACAACATTCCTCCCCTTAGGAAGAAACATAACCAAAGGTGTATCAATGAAGCCTCTCCCATCTGTAGGAAGAAACCTCAAAATGTATGAAATCTTTGAAACTTGCCCAAGTGTCCCCATGTCAATACTGAAAGTTGCCTCCTCCAAATCATGTGTACTATGCCACTTTGCTGAAAAAGACAAATCAGGATCAACTGAGGATGAATGTGGAATATGTATTAAAGACTCAAGTATCTCCTCTGAGGAAAAAGTGACCTCCTCCAATTGTTGTATAAAAGGAACTACCATCATATCAACCTCGAAAGATTGATCAAGTAGAGAATGAAGATGAGGGTCAACATGATCCCTCGCAACAATTAAAGAAAGATTATTTTCACCAAAGAGAAGATGAATGTAATGTAATGCGCCCTCCCCCGCCCCCCCCGAAGATCCTTGGAACACAAGGATAAACCATGCATTGAATAATTTTTTTTCTTAAGATAAGTTACTTAACAACATAAAGTAACCAAGTGCAATAGCGAAACACTAGGACAAGGTGATGAGAAGAGAGAATATGACAAGACTCACATGTTCACCTACACCAGTGAAAGTCTTACAACTACTTCCAAAGATCTCTAAGCTTAAAACCAAGACCACACGAATCATGAGAACATACCAAGCGGATATTCTTGTTTAATCCCAAGGTAAAAGCTCCTAGCATGCTTAGACATACAAGTCTATATCTACTCAACATATCATAATCACGATTCACAAGTAGAGACCAACAATGGTCAAGCAGAAGATGAGGGCCCAAAGTTACCACTACTCATCTACTAAACACCATGTTGAAAGATAGATGTTGAATCTTGAAATTTTACTAAGCCTGAAATCTTGAAGTCCTAAAAATTGCCTAAGTTTGAATTTTTGAAGCCCTGAAATTTCTTAGAATCCTTATCTTATCTCGAAGAGGTTTGAAAACTATCTCAAATGAATCATCGCATATATTAAAATATATCTTTTAAACGATATATTTTAAACACCACAGAAACATTTGTTGAACTAGGAAGAAGTGCAACCCTAAAGGGTACTCAGAACACCAATCAACTTCCTAATGAAAAGTCTAGAGATACCTGGTGTTTTCTCAAGCAAGTTTTTGCAAGAAAACTAGGCAACACTATAATACAGCTAGGCGACATTTCTCACTATAGCTAGGCGATACTTTTCCCTATTGCCAGACGATACTTCTCAATATGTCCAGGCGATAGTTCTTAGTATGGCCATGCTATACTTCACCAATATCGTACGATATTTCACACTACTATGGTGTGATACTTTCCAGTATTGTACGAGCTTTCTCCTTAAGGCATGCAATACTCTTCTAGTATTTCCCAATGTTGAATCACTATTGCCTAGGATTGAAAAGAAACAATTTGATGAATAATTAAGATAGTATAAGAGTTAGAACCTCCACACCGGGGAGTACTAGATCCACTATAATCCATGCAACAAGAAGTAGAATACAACTATCTATCTAATCCATAACAACATATGAAGGAACATGCGGAAAGCAACATTGCAATGAACATATATGGTTCATAAACCAAACATCATATGAAGGAAAACATAAACGATAAAGTACCAACACAACTAAAACTTGTGCGCGGTTCCTTCCAACCATAATAACATCATGAGACCTCGAAGGTCCTAGCCATCCCCCGTGTGTAACATCCCAAACTGCCAACTAGATAGTCGAAGTTGTCTTATAAGGATGTCACTACTAAAGTGTAATTACATCATAAGAATAGGAAATCTAACATGTTAATCCAAAAGCAATAGATACTCCAACTAAGCAGATAACATCATCTAATCATATGCTAAACATCATAATAAGGGAATGCATCAATAAAACTAACATCATCTAAACATGATATCCAAACATTCCAATGAAAGCATAAATCACAAGAAAGTATACTCCGGAACCCAAAGTATCAAGTGAAAACATCCAACAACGGTCGCACTAGGGCAATAGACCGTCTCTGTACATTGGTCCCCAACAATGGTGAAAGTAGCTATGCCTCCCAACCACGTGGAACCCATACGTCCACTCCCACCGTGTTGATGGAGATAATGATCCAACCACAAACACACATAAAGCACAATGTCCATAGCTAACACTCACACCAAACAGTAATGATGACTGAAACCAAGATCATGAGATAATGCAAGTACTATAGGTCTTGGTCAAACACTCGATGAGCTACTCTGTACGGGTTGACATCATGGAGAGTCGCTTGGCATTGAAAAGCCCAAGCTAGTACTGACATCTCTCCACTTCCCAACGGAAGGAGCACATCCTGAATCCTTTACACATTTTATTTAGTTATCACTTAATTAAGACTTCCTCTGCCAACCTGTGGGAGTAGTCACCAAGATGCGAGATAGAAGCCCCTCCATATGCTACCCTACCCTACCCATGCTCATCCAATGATGAGTGCTCGTAGGCATGCATATTCCCAACCCAACCCTAAATGATCATAACTTTTGACAAGTCCACGGAAGATCGGGCCTCACAAGTCACCCAACAAATGTATGTGCACGTGTTTGTGTGTGGCACACCACCATCTACAAGACAAGAAGTTTTATTTAACTTCTTTACTATGGGGGTAGGGGTTTTCTGTAGAATCTACATGATAGAATCCTTTGGTGGAAACTTATATATACCTCTTCCCCTCTTTCTATCTATACTCTTATGTAGCCATGTGACATTAACAAGCACTTATGAAGGTATCCTAAAGTGTTTGGAGAGAAAGTGAGTACCCTCTTGATAGGGGGACTAGTAGAAATAGGAGTTTGAGTTGAGAAAGGGAACTTTGGCATATTTTCCTATTCTATAGATGGTTATTGCACTTCCTTGATTGGAGTTGTCCCCTTATATTCACCTAGCTAGGTGGATGTGTATCTTGATCACCTTGGTCTCGTTGGTCTATCTAATCTAGAGATGTGATGTCTAGTTTCTTAGGGACTATGTTATCCACTTTAATATTTATGTTTGGAAAAGGTCTTATTCCATTATTGGGATGAATTCTTGAGAGTTTATATGGAGGTTTTCCATTGCCTCCTCCAACTCCAGACATATCAGTCACTAATATATTTGAACTAGGAGCACTCTAAGTAGACTAATAAACCTAGCTTTATGTTAGGGACATGGGAGTACCTACTGGGGTTGAGTTATGTCCTCCCTTCTCATCCTCATCAACCACTTCTAAGTTCTTTTCAAAATAAGGGCTTCCTAACATCTAGGTCATCTTTTTTTATGCATCCTAGTTGATGGGCTCTAATGGGGTACATTGCGCTCTAGTATAGTACCAAGGATCTAGAATATTAGAATTGTCTTTTGTTACTCCTTGGACATCTCATTTGATCCAACATCCTATGATTTAGTCTATTCTTAGTTTAGGCCATGACTTTCTTCATACTTCAAAACCATCATTGTGATTTGCCCATAAATCTTCTAGTAGAAACATGATGATAAGAGGGGCATATTATCTTTAACAAAATTAGTTGAAGAAGAATGTGCTTCATAACATCATAAGTTTCCACAATATACCTATTTGTAACTTTAGTGATGTTTATGATGTTTGAGGAGAAATAACGAGTGTATATACCCAATAAAATAGGCAAATCTATACTTTATTTGTCTTTTTTCTACATCTTTTATTTTCTTTACAAAATTGCATGCTTAATTCCACCATAATGATTTTGTCATCTGCATAATGAGGAGCTTCCACAAGAATACCATAAAGGCATCCACTCTTATATATGTAAAAATGGGGAACTAGATGAAGTAACTCCTATAAGTTTTTGTTAACATTGTAGCCTCTAGACAAATCCTTCTTTTTGGGAATCCCTATAATTTCCACACCAATTTCATAGTAAAAACATCATTTATCTTATAGAAGTTTGTACATGTGTTATGCGTTTTAGGGAACATGTACAAATTATTTGTGTGAAAAAGAGCATCCATTTGTCCAAACATATTGTATGCTCGTCTCTTGCTAATATATACAAGAGCACTATCAAACATATTGTATCCTCGTCTCTTGTCATTCAGGTTCGATGAGGTTGGGTAGTAGTGCTTTTTACTTATACCATTGAGATCTGATAGCTGGATGTCCTTGTGTAGTTATTCCTTTCATTCTGACCTTGTATTTCTGATAGATGGTTATATTCTGTTATACTGTATTTGATTATCAGAGATCTTACTAGATGATGTATTTTATTCATGATGTATATTCTTTGATCTTTTCATACCTTGTGACTTGTATGGTGGATGATTATGCATTTTGGTTATGCCAAGTGGCATCTTATGTAATTATATACTATTTAAATAGATTCGTACTTGTGGTTATTCCATGATGTGGATTTTGGTTATGTGTTAGATTTAATATTAATAAACTTATACATGTGATTCAACGTCACGAAACCCTTAGAGATGTAATCTATTTATGATGGTTGTATGTATGTGAGTTATTGCTTCCGCTATATTATTTGTTGTTGTTATTATCTTTCAAAAAAAATTGTTTGAAAAACTTAGTGAAACTTTGGGTTAATTTCTTTTGGGTTTCCTGGCGAGGCATTACAATATGAATGTATATAAGGATAAACAATGTTTACAAACATCTATAGGTAATTTCTTAGATTGTTACATGTATTTTCTCCTTGATTCAACTCCCAAAAAATTAATTTTGTAGCTCAATGCAACATATCTTAGGACAATAAGCAAGCTTTTAATGATCACAAGATAATATTCTCTATTGTAGATGCTATTAAATCTCTTTTATTTTTCAAAATATCAAATTATAGATGTGAACAATAAGAATGCCTTAAGTTTTTTTTGATGATCTCTAGATGATTGAATACAAACTCTTAAATTCAAGCAAATACACAAGTCAATTCAATGTATGTTAAGTTGGCTCACAACTAATGAATAAATTTAAAAATAAAGCTAATACATATAAATATACAAATCAAGAATACAAAAATTAAAAACCAATGAAAATGGAATAAAATATATTTAATGGGTGGTGTGATGGTGAAGATGGAAAAGTTCTTGAATTCTATTATGGACAAGTCTTATTAGATAAGTAAAGGCTCGAACATCATAAGAAATGCACTAGAAAAGTTTGAGTCTAATAGGAACCAAGTCTTACTAGGTAAGTAAAAGGTCCTACATCATAAAGAGTGGGTTCAAAATCGTGCCTTGATTAATTTGATAGTTCTTGACTTTTAACCCCAAAAAAAATTCAATGAAAAGCAACTAATTAAAACAACTGAAATCCCCCATTAAAAAGTAAATTGAAATATACAAAATTATAAACTGGATTCATAGATTGCTTTTTTGGTTGTTGCAATGCGACTGAAGTCCCCCAAGCCTGTGTGAGCACTCAACTTGTATGTAAAATTATTAGTTCCCGCCTTTGGTAGGAAACGAGGTTCCATATTAGTTACATAATCTAAATTTTTCATTGATATACTAATGTTTGCAAAAGGTTTATTAATTTGCATGATTTTTTGGAATTGAAAAATACAAATTTTTTAATGAAAAATACAAATTTTTAAAAATTGTATTGGCTCATGATAAAAAAAGCAATGAAAAAATTCAATTTTCTTCAACAAAAATACAACTATTTTTTCCAACACCTCTATTAATGCATGCATTAATTGCAAATTTATCTTTTTCACATTTGTGACGAGTGGATAAACTTTAAAAAAAATCAATCATTTTTCTAACACCTCTATTAATGAATGCATTAATTTCAATTTTATCTTTTCCACATTTGTGACAAGTGGATATATTTTTTTTTTTTCAATTTTATCTTTTCCACATTTGTGACAAGTGGATATACTTTAAAAAAAAAGACAATCAATTTTAATTGATGTTTATTTTTGTAATTTGTAAAATGTTATTTTATAGACATTTTAAATTGTCAATTTTCAAAAATTATTTTTTATATAGTTTAATTTTAATTTATATATAAGTTTAAATTAAATTTAATTATTTTTATTTTTCCATATCTAAACCAATGTTTTTAATAATTAAAAAAAAAAAAAAATTATATATATAATTTTATTAGATTATACATTTATTTAACATATATAATTTTTATTATATTGATATTTTTAATTTATAATTTAAAATACATAATATTAATTTTGTATCAATTTTAATAAAGTTCAAATTGTTTAGCTTGGTATATTATCAACTTAATTTATTATAAATGTGTTTGGTTTTTTTAAAGCATAAATGTTATTTTTTAATTAATTTATGTTTATTTATTTTTATACATTAGATTTAAGCTTGAGAATATTGTCTAACTTTTTCAATTGGATGAATTTACCACTTAAACAAGATTTATCAAACAATTTAATAATTAAAATTAATCAATTTAACTCTTTTTAAAAAAAATAATATAATTTTATCTATATCTTATATATAATTAGTTGATAAATATCTTTGATATGATATATGTTAATTTAGCATGATACTATAATATTTATTTATATATTCTTTTATTGCTTTAATTAATATATATCATTGCAATTATATAATATAATAATATAATAACTATACTCTATAATTTAATTTAATTTAGCACTATAATATTATATTTTTCATTACTATTTATTTGTTATATTTATTAAATTAAATACATTATATTTTAACCTAAACCTACTTCAATCAACCAATCATATAATAAAGACAAGGCAGGAACTTTGTCACGCGCCCTTGCGTATGGGAAAATCTTTCGCATTCTTCTTGATCCTTAAAAATTTCGTTCCCGAAACCACGATTGTAGGTGTATCAGCTAGAGGGCTTACCAACGGCAGGAAGATGTACAGGTTTCTATGATACTCACTGCCGACTTTTGCCCTCTATTTTGAGTTGGTTAATGGATTCGATTTTTGAACTAAGATTAATTGTTGTGACTGGAAGGTTTAGCATTGCTCTCCGGCAGGATCTACAAATTGATTCTTTTTAAACTTATCAGATTTCCATAATCCATACTAGTTTTTTTTCGGTCGATATATGATGTGCTTGTTTTGTAAGATTTGTGGGTAGTTCTCTCTTTGGTTGTGATTGTTGGGACAATAATTAATTCCCAATTGACAACAACCAGAATGCAGCTAAATAGCTGAACCCAAATTCACCTCTTGTCAAAGCAGAAAAGAATCCCGATGACACGGAAGGGAATAAGAGGTAAATCAATGGCTACCCAAAAACTATTATTCTTTGTCGGGTTTCTGGTGATGGCTGCAATCTTCGTTTACTTGTACTCCCAGCCAAACTTGCCACTCTCTTTGCCCCCAAAAGAAAACCCAAATGCATCCCAGAGAACACTAGTACATTCAAAGCCTAAAATCGACAGAGATGGATTGAGCAAGAATTTCAGATTGGTAATTAAAGTTCTGGCTTACGATAGGTTGGAATCAGTGTCCAGATGCTTAGAGTCCCTGGCAGAGGCTGATTATGATAAAGATAGAGTGAAACTTCACATTTTCGTTGACCACTTTGGGATTGAAGAGCAGGGTAAAAGTGCTGTGCCAATGGATGTTGATAGTAAGCTCAATAATGCTCACCAGATTTTACAGTATGTTGATGTTTTTGATTGGGAACATGGTGAAAAAGAAATTCATTACAGAACCCGTAATGCTGGACTGCAGGCTCAATGGTTGGAGGCTTGGTGGCCATCCTCCGATGACGAGTTTGCATTTATTGTGGAGGATGATATGGTCTTGTCTCCGCTGTTCTACATATATTTGAGAGCTCTTATTGCAAGTTATTATTATAACCCAGAGAACTTTAGTCCCATGGTTTATGGAGCCTCTCTTCAGCGACCCAGATTTGTTGGAGGTAAGCCTCTGATTAGTAGATAAATGGAATCTAGTAATATGAATTGTATGTTTAGTTGTATAATTCATACATTGGAGCTGCTTGTACAATGTAGGACTGACTTGTGTTCTCTAAGATGATAAGATCACTAGGATTACTTTTACTTGTACCGGGTTTAGAAATGACTACTTGAAAACACGAGAATCTTGATTATCAGAAATACGAGGGGAAGAAAGTTTAGGTATTCCTCTGAAGAAAAATCAGGAGAGGAAATGCAGCAGGAAATGTTCAGAAGCAGCAATAGAAGCCTTAGCAGGAAAAACAGTAGAAGGGTTAGCAGGAAAAACAAAAAACAAAATATCAAAGTCATAATTAGTTTACCCGTACAAACTGCAGGAAATAATAGTAGAAATCCCTTCAGAGTATCACAAATGTTTTTGGCTACAATCTCAGAGTTCCCATAAGCTTGAGATGAAGTTTTCACTTTCAGAAGTTTCCAAAATTGCTGAAGCATTGATAAGGTGGCAGACAAGTACCCAGTTTCCCAGAATTTTTTAAGTGATTCCTAGGAGCATTGCAATTAAACAGTCTAACATAAACTAGCTTTTAATACATGCTCTAATCGACTAGAGTATTCTGATGCAAGATTTAGCCTTCGTTCTCCTAGGCATGTCAGTTTTAGATAAGTAATGGTTGAAAACCAAGGGTCTCTCGCCCTCTGGAAGAAGACCATCTGAACCATTTATTTGATCAGTTAAAAATGGGATCAGGGTCCACTTTCAATATAGAACAAATAAAAGAATAAAGAGCGCTTCAGACTCATATATGGGGAGCACAAGAAAAAAACACACTAAAAAACCTATAGGGGATTCAGAAACCAAAAAGGAGCTCAGAAAGCAAAAAAGACATTGGAAACTAAGCCACCGAGTTTGCAACTAAGTTACTAAACCATCCACCAAGAAAGAGCATCTCATCTAGCCTTTTTTGCTAACCCCTTCCTTATGCTCCTAGTGAGGAGGCCATCCAATGTCCACTGAAACCCATCGTCAACTGCTTTGCAGCGTTCAATATGGAGCTTCATGTATTGTCTCTTTCTTGGGTCACCTTAGATTTTACCTAAATTCACAAATCCAAAACGAAACAAAGAGAAAAATAGTTAGAAATATAACCCTCATCCAAGAATAAAATGAGATAAGCCTCTTTTGGAAACCTGCAACCAGATTAGATAATAATGTAGACATAACTCATTGGATACTTGCAATTCTAAGATTAAGAAATATATATCAATCTGCAAAAAAACTCTTAATGATTATATGGGAGTTAACCATAATGAGGGTTGTGATGGGATACATGATGTGATCCCCCAAGTATCCTCTACCCTGCCCTGCAGCAGGACCCTACCCTCTTTGGCCTCACGGTGCTTAATCATCTTTATGAGGTCATGTAACTAGTGAAGTTTATATGCGAGTATCCATTCTGGCTCATTTAAACAATTGATTAATGTGTTTGATAGGGGTGGCTGCAATAGGGTGCTGTTAAAATGACCCTCAACCCTAGCAGGCTCTCATCCACCTTGGTCTCATGGTCCTTAACCATCTTTATGAGGTGTTGTACTTGGTGAGAGATCTGGGAAATGTGACGTGTCACCCTTTCTTCTTTTTGAATGTGATGTTTGGTTTAGAGATGGCACTGGTGGCCTGGGAAACGGTGCATTTTTTAAGTGGAATGAACAAATCATCCAAGTCTTGGAAGTCTGCATAATCCTCCTCAAGATACTCCATAAATGGATATGTGCCCTCAGAATCAAAACAGTTATCCACATCCTCACTCAGCTAATCAATACTAGGGAGTATATCTTTGGGCTGAGAGGATATTGGCACCACAGCAGTAGAGTTGTCACCTTTGGGCTGACGTGGGGAATAGTCTAGAGGAGAGGAGACAGTAACAGAAGCCCTAGGAATGGGATCGGGTTATTCATGAGGGGCAAATAATTTACCCTTGTGCCAGATAAAATCATCATATGGGGAGCTCGACTTCCTAATCTATTTTTCAGAGTGAATTTCCCTAAAGTAGATTGCCTGGTAACAATCTTGTAACCCATCATGTTGCAGCGAAAGGATCTGAAGGGAAGACCATTATAGTTTAGAAATTGGGTCCAAGTGCAATGCGAAGAATGAATTGCGGCTGAGTGGCGAACTTGTCTAGAATTGTCAATGATAGCACAAACCTTGGTGTATCTCCAATGGTAGGCCCTGGAATCTGCATCCAGCTTAACGAAGGAAGTTCGAAGGAACCAATCTGATTGAACATACTGCTTATGAGCCCAATATCACACATGAAAAGAGGAAGATTATACATTCTGATCCAAACAGGGATGAAAGTGATTTTGGTGGTTGTAGGATCAAAGAAAGGAGACTAGCAAGAAATGAATAGGCCTGACTGGCCATAAAACCAGGGACCATTCTACTTCACATAATTGCAGTCTTCCACAGAATTGAAATGGAGACAAAAGCCAGAATCCAGAATATCAATTTGTGGGAGGTCACAGTGCTCCAGGAGGACTTCATCCAGGCAGCAAAGTGATCAACCGATGGTCCTTTGCTCAAGCATCTTTTGAGGAAGGACTGATTCTGAAACTCCGCAAAAACTTCCTCAATGAACAAATCCAAAACGTGAAAATCAACAGGGGCCCTCCCCAACAAAATCTCAAAGTTTTCAAGATTGCAAAGATGCAATCCCTTTGAGATCAAAATAGAATTTGTATATTATTAGGATTTTATAATAGAATTTGTATATTTGGACTAGGGCTTGTCGCAACATTTTGGGGCCTGGAGAACTTGTTGAACTCATGGTAAGGGTTAGACTGATTTTTGCAGCCCTCAACAAAGAAGGGAGCTGCAGAAGGAAAGGATGACTGAGGAGCCGAATGTTGGAGTTTATCCCCATGTGATTGAACAGCATCAAATCCACACATGTCTGCACCAGAACAATCTCGCTCTTTACACACCTTCACTCTGTCACCAATCTATGCTATTTCACACTTTTTGCTTGCTCTTACATCTCTCATTATATCATCTTTAGTACATATGTTTATTAAAATATAGATATGCTTTGAGAAAAAACACCATCTGGACCAATTTTAGTTCCAATAGAAGAGTCAAAAATATCTAAAACAATTTAGAACTATACTAAATCTTCTGCTCATGCTACATGAGGCTTTAATGTGACACAGACCAGCATTTAAAACCTCATCAAACTACTAAGCATTAGCTGCAGCATGAACCGAATTATTTTTAGGGCTCGTCCATCAATATACGCATTTATTGCCCTTGCTAATGCTTGAGAATCTCTAAGGCTAATTGTAATGGCTACTTTTTGAAGTAGGATTTTATAATAAGTAATAATAATATAATTAAAATATAAAAGTAAATAAATAAATAAATAAATAAATAAATAAATAAATAATAAAATTACAACTTTAATGAAAGGTCAAGAGATATGTAATGAAGAGTTGTGACTCCCTCAAAATAAGATATAAAATGGAGGAGAGTTCATTTAAAAGGTGATATGGAGGAAGGGAGAAAAGGGGGAGTAGAGGAATTAAAGGAGGATTAATGGAGGAAGGAACAGGATGAAAATAAGGAAGTGAATCTTTCAAAGGGCAGCAATGATGAAGGGATGTAACTCTTTCCAAGGGTTGCAATTATCAAAGGTTGCGACTCTCTCAAAAGGACGAATGATAAAGGATTGTTACGCTTCCAAAGGGTAGGAATTATGAAAGCTTACAACTCTCTTGAAGGGCAGAAATGATGGAGGATTGTGAGTCTTTCAAAGGGTGGTAATTGTGAAAGGTTGTGACTATTGCAAAAGGGCAGACTGGATGAACAGGTGCGTCTCTCCCTCACATTGGAAGAAAGGGGAGAAGGCAATCAATCAGCAGGGGATATAGGATGAGGAATAATTAGATAAAAAAGAGAAATTGATCAATCAAATAACAACAGATTGACCCAATCAGCAGGACAGTTACGAGCAGATATAAACAGTGGTAAAAGCAATGATGAGAAATTAATGAGCAGGGGTGGAGTAAGAAAGGATTTCACAGAAATATCTGAATGTAAGGAAAAAGGATCAGATTGGACCTTACAGAAAACATAGGAAAAAGATTAATCGGGTATATAGCGGAATAGCTCAATCAAGCAACAGTAGCGATCTAGACAAACTCACAGAGACACATGCCTTATAAGAAGCATCAATTAGTTTGGAAAGGCAGCGATGGGTTAAGAAAGGACACTTCTCATCCCATAGGGTCATAACCTTTATGAAACTGAAAGACATAACTCTCCAGCCCAATGGAAGGAAACTGAAAGACATAACTCTCCAGCCCAATGGAAAGAAACCGAAGGACATAACTCTCCAGCCCAATGGAAGAATGTAAGAGACAACACTGATCATTCAATGAGAACAGCAATCAATGAAGAAGAACATTAACTAAACAACAATCATTATTATTACGAAGTAATTGGAAAATATTTGCTTGATATTAATAGTGATTAAGAGATCAATTTATACAAGAGACTAGACGATGTTTCCTTTGAAACAATTGCAAAGAATAGAAACATGAAACTAAATATTAGAATCATTCTAATATGTTCAGGAGATTACAATAGATAACCATTAGATACTAAACAGAGATAATATAAATGATCTATTATCGTAATACCTTCCCTTAATGGTTAATCTATCCAAAGCATGAAGCTGTCAAATGCATTGTTTTAGTGGTCTGAGAACAAGATTGCTTAGATAGGACAGCTAAGCGTTGACGACATTAAACCCTCATGTGCCCATACTTGTGGCAATAGTTACATTGAATGTTCTCTTTCCTGGAGCTTTCTGAAGCTAGAGCAGAGGACTTCTGTTGAGAAGATTGTTGTGAATAAGACTTGCCCTTATCCTTTTCAAAGAATTTAGCAACAAAGGCTTGCTTTGTGGAGGTGGAGCTGCAAGTGCTACCAAACTTTTGTTTCCACCGATCTTGGTGAAGCAGAAGTGTGCACTGTGTAGAGATCTATGAAATTCAGATCAACACCAATAGAAGTGATGTTGAGAGTCTCGATAAAATGCTTGTAGGATTTGGGTAAACTCTTGAGGGTTGTGACCACAATGTCCTCTTCCTCCATCTTGTGTCTAATGGAAAGTAACTGATCATGGATTTCCTGAATCCTATTTAGGTGATCCTAGAGCGATTTCCATTCATCCATGACAATAGAAAACAAAGTGTTCTTGAGAAAGAAGGCACTACTTTTGTTTTAAGTCTCATGAAGTGTCTTGAGATGCTCTCATATCTCGTCAACTGTCTTGTTCGATGGAATTTGAGGGAGCTGATCATTAGTTGCAGATAATTTGAGAAGCATCACCACCTCCCGATTATGTTGATCATATGTCATTTGATCAGGACCAACTTGAGTAGGTCGAGTTGTAGTACCCAGAACCACCTGATCACTGTCGCAATATTTGAAGATGGTTAGCATATGCTATTTCATGTGCCATAAGTGCAGCCATTGAACTTTTGATTTTCCTCTAGCAAAATATTAGTCATAGATGCCATAGCACATTTTCTAGTGAGGAAGCGTGAAAGTTTGTGAAGGCACATACTTCGAGGTAAAAAGGTGGAAGAACCAGAAAAAATGAAGAGGTACCCAGTAGAGAGCTTAGACAACCTAGAAAGAATATGTTGAATTTTGGATTCGTTGGCTCAAAAATTGGGTCACAAAAATTTGATGCACTCAGAAAAACGAATGACAACCCAATTGAGCTCTCAAAAACCCCATCATGAATTTCTAAAAAAATTTCAAATCTTGTTTAGAAAATTAGGGTTTCGACTAAAAGCAACCTTGGCTGCAATAAAGCTTCAAAAAAGCTTAGAAAAATGACAGATTTGCAGAGAAAATTGCAGATTCTAGGCACAACATTAAAGAAATATTAGAATATGCTAATACCCTCCCTTAATGGTCATTGTCTAGCTGTTGTCTTTTGGTCACAAGTTCTACAAAACATTTTTTTGCTGTTAAGACCCTCCTTGGATCTGCAAAATGTTAATGACCAAGAAGCCAAAATTCGTCCATAAAAGAAGAGAGAAGGGTGTCCCCTTCTTTAAAATGCTTTGTAACAAGAGACAAGAGCTTGCCATTGACTTTTCCATTGAGATAAGTCTACCACTAACCAACCCAGAAGCAAGAAAACATCTGATAAAAAATCATCACAAAATATCCAACTTGATGTTAGATAACGAAGTTGCTCTTCCTTGGAGACAGAGATAAATATTAAGAACAACTACCACGATGTTGAGAAAAAATCGACAAACCTTCCAAACTTTGTAGATGAGCATGATGCCCCAAAATAGACCACAAAAAGGCACAATTTTTTAAAGGAGAAAAATCAAAAAAACCAAACACGATTTTTGAGGTGAAAAATCAATCAAAACTAGACAGTACAAAGCTTCGTTTTTTATAGGAAAAATAGTAAAACCCACCATATAATTTTTGAGGAAAAGGTATAAACCCACAAAGGAATCCCACACAACTTTGCGAATTACAAAATCAGAAAATTTTCAAGGGAAAAATTATAGAAACCCATAATAAATTTTTTAAGGGAAAAAATTATGAAAACTCAAAAGAAATTTTTCAAGGGAAAAAATTATGAAAATCCATCAAAACTTTAAAGGGCGGCAAAACATGAGACTTTGCATGTTAAACCAACACATGCAAGCAACATGCAAGCACATGCAAGTACATGCAACCCTAAAAAATCAGAGACTTTTGCTGCAACCAAGAAATTGCTAGATCAAAACCCCTTACCAAGCTTGCAATTTCCAGCAAAAATCCTTGAAGATGAACCACAAAAGTTTCATAAAATACCTCTAACAATCTTTATATCTAAACATTGGAAAACAAATTTCTGGAAAAAATTTCAAATCAAAAGATGCTCCAATTTTTTTTAAAAAATCTGCCAAATTTTATGAAATTCCATTGACTTGCTGTGATACCATATTACGAAGTAATTGGAACATATTTGCTTGATATTAATAGTGATCAAGAGATAAATTTATACAACAGAGTAAACGATTTTTTCTTAGGAAACAATCGTAAAGAATAAAACCATTCTATTCTAGAAATAGAAAACTAAATATTAGAAACATTCTAATATTTACAGGAGATTACAATAGATAGCCATTAGATACTAAACAAAGATAATAGAAACTATCTTTTATTGTAATAGTTATCACAATAGTGGCATTAAGTTACTACAATCCATAATTGAAGGATGGATGAAGAGGCATGATCTGGCTGAGGGAGCAACAACTCCTCAAGGGTCGCCTCTCTTCATGTCAATATTAAGATAAATGTTGGTGAGGGCCATCATGGGAGAGACCATTAAGGAAAAGAATCAATCCTGTTAGCATTGGGACTCATAAGATGTAGACCAATTCGTCAAGTAACAACAATCAGACACATAGATAGATCAAATCAGGGATTTCTATCTATTGCAGACAATATCATTCTTGTTCAACGGTGGTATGCATGAGATGTGTTAGAAAAAAAGGTTAATTTAATTTAATTTATTAAATTACCTTTTTCTCCCTTCTTAAGATTTCACTTTATGCACCTTTTGTATTCTCATTTAATAATTAATTAGTAACTATTAAATAGCATTGACCTTTTAGATTACCCTTTTCGGGTTTTGATCTCCTTCTATAAGGATAGATTGTTTGTAAGTATTTTGTATCTTTTCATTTTCTGAGAATACAATTTGCATATTTTCAGAGCAAACCCTTGCCTCCTCTTGGCTTTTTCTTCTCCGTGATAGGTTTTTACATACATGTATTTTTCAGGCTTTGTGGATTGCGTATTGCTCAAATCCTTCATGGTATCAGAGCTAGATCTGTTGTAGCTTGTTTAGTATCTGGAGAAAAAAGAGAAAGAGGGTTTAACAGAACAAATTTGACATTTTTCGGACATTTTTCTTTAATTTCTGAAGGTGTGACGACGGCGATTCAGAAAAAATAATTATAGAGATGATTTTCAAACAATGATATCTCACTCATACAAACTCCTTTTTTTGAGCAATTTTTTTTTTGTTTTGGGGTAGAATTTCGTGATCTACACATTGGTGCAGGTTGTTTGTGATCTTTGTTTCTAATTTTTCCGAAAATCACAAATCCTGATTTTTGCAACTTCAAAGGCTTTGTTTTGGCTCATATGGACACATATTCAGGTGTTATATTTTTTTTATAGTGCATGATTTATTGTCTACTTTCCAGATTTGGTATCAATTTGGAGTAATATTGAGTGGACATAGTACTTTCAGCATTTGGTCATTTTTTGGCCTACAAAAAACAGGTATTTGTAATTCATATCTAAAGCTTTTTTGCTTTTCTCTCATTTACGCATTCCTTCTAGCAACTAGGGTTTGGTTTTTTGCATTGTGGGGGGAGTTTTGTCATATTGTTTCTATTATTTACTTATGTAAACCAGAAATAAATTCAAAAAATAATTCAAACACCGAAAACAAAGGCCAAGACCTCTTCTTGTCTAGAACTTCTAACCCCTCATAACTATCACATATTGAAGACCTTGATGACACGACTTTTATCATATTGTTTCTGTTATTTACTTATGTAAACCAGAAATAAATTCAGAAAACAATTCAAACACCTTCTAAAACAATGGCCAAGACCTCTTCTTGTCTAGGACTTTTGACCCCTCATACCTATCACACATGGAAGACCTTGATGACACAACTTCTCTGGTCAAAAGGGTTGTGGTCTTGTTTAGATGCAGTACAACTAGTTTTATAGAGGCCTTTTGAGGTCATGCAACACAGAAACAAGATGGATGAGGCAAGAGGATTGATTGCCTTATAGGTCTCCGATAGTCTACTGTCTCATCTTGATGGGTGCAATACCCCTCTAGCAATGTGGACCAAGCTTGAAGGCTTGTTTGGTACAGTGAATGAGTTTAGGGCACTTCAGATTGAGGCAGAGCTTACCTCACTTATAGCGGATTCTTTTCCTTCCATTGAGGACTTCTTGATGAAATTCAAACAACGGAGGTCTTTATTGCAGGGTTGTGGGAAATTGAAGACTGACACTGAGTGTATCTACCTGATTCTTTCTAAGCTTCGTGGAAATTTTCAGATTTTTTCTTCTACCTTCTATTCCACCAAAGCTGCTTTGGGTAATAGATTTACCATGCCATCCTTTGAGGTTTTTTGTGATTGTTTGACTCGAGAGCAGGCTAAGCTCTCTCAATTGGATTCTCTCACAGGCTCACAGAATCATGCATTGGTAGCTCAACCATCTTCAGGGATGAAGGAAAAGACTCAGAAATCTCATTCTATAGAGTTTCAGATTGATTCCAGCACTCACAGTTCATCGGGGCCACCTCCTCCTAAGGGGGGTAAATCAAAGCCAGAAAGACGAAAGTGTGCTTATTGTAATAAGCCTAATCATGATGAGTCACATTGCTATGAGAAGAAGTTAGATGGTTATGCCAAACGGGTTTCAGATTTGACAACACTCTTTCAAAAGAGCAACATTGATATTCCTTTTACTTCTCATAGACCTTTTTCATCATCATCATTTCAGTTAGATGGTAAAGATACAGGAAAGGGTCATGCACTATGTACAACCACTATTCCTCATTCTTCTAGATGGTTACCGGATTCAGGTGCTTCACACCATACGACATCTTCTTAGGATTTGTTCTCTTCTTTCGAGGCTTCTCCTACTCCTCACATTTTGATGGAGAACAACACAGTTATGACTGTATGTGGGAAAGGTTCTATTGACATTGATGATGGTACATTTAATGATGTACTTTGTGTTCCATCTTTGTCCTCTAACCTTCTCTCTATTTGTCAGATTACACATAGTGGGGCAGGTTAGACAGTTGAGTTTGCACAAGATTCAATGCATATCAAAGATAGTGAGATAGGTAATATTATTGCTACGGGGACTATTGATCATGCTTCCCCCCTATATTCCTTCTCACATTTTGGTCCACCATCTCCACTATTAGAGACTCACTTTCTGTAACGCCTTGCGAAGGGACCCACAAGAATTAACCTAAAGTTTTACTAAGTTTACCAAATATATATATATATTTTAAAGTAAGAAAGTATAACATGCACATTAAACACATAGTAGCGGAAGCAATAACATACAGTCAACTAAAGGATACATGACAGGTTACACTCCTTAAGGATCCCAAGACGTTGAGTCACATTTAAATCTAATCTAATACTAAGTCTAACAACTACCACATCCACGTGAAAGAATAATTTAAAAGTCCAAAGTCCATAATATACATTTGTTCCGAATGCCTCTCGGCGAATGAAATCCGGAATGCTTAATCATCCATTGTACATGCCACAGGGTATGAAAGGCTAAAAGAATATACATATGTAGTATTAAAGATACATCATCCTCCACGAATCCATGATGCAAAGTATAGTAAAATAAATGAAACCATCTACCATACATGATACATCCATCCATCATAAAAGATATAAACATCCAACATTAAATACAACTATCCATCATAAAACATAACTAAGTACGCGGTTCCTCCCACCTGTCAATAGCATCATTAGACCATTGTGGGCCCTAGCCATTTCCTGCGCGTAACATCCCAAGTCACCGATAAGATCGTCGGTACTATAGTAATAAGGACATCACTCTTAAAACATGCTACAACATATGCATAAAGAAATCTAACATACTATAATAAAGCATAAGATGATCCTACAAAGCAAATAACATCATCTATCACATACTAATCATCAATATAAGGAAATGCATCAGTAAATAACATCACTTAAACATGATACACAAGCATCCCAAGAAGCTCCGGCCATGGTGGCTACAGATGGATCTCAATGGTAAGAGTGAAAAAGCACTACCACCCGACTATGTGAAACCTAAATGGTCCACTCCCACCACGCTGAGGAGATAGTCTCAAGTCCCAAACAAGATAACAAATCACATATCACAATACTCTCTAAGTTCAGGAAATCCTAAAAGTATTCTAACTCAAGGGTTCCAACATAGATCAACATCTAGACCCAGAGGCACACAAGACACGTAGGAAACCTACTATGCAAGCGGGAAAGTGTCATCGCACAAATCACGTTGGAAGTTACCCGAGCAATCCCCTAGGAATCCTGGGTCCTCAATGAATCTTGCGGCCACTAGTATCCTCTCATACTGATGAGGCATACTATGGAATGCAAGGTCGTTACCAAGTGTTCTCTCTACTCCCATCCTAGTCTGTACTAGCACTCGAGGCATGGGCGAGAACATACAATTAATCTTATTAGGTTCATTTTAATCCCCATTTAGTGTAATGTTTTCACTTATTAAAAAAACAACTTACAATGAGTCATCCCCAGAGCCTCTTAGGGCCCCCGTCCCCCATTGCAAGCCACTTCCTGACACTACACATAGATAACCTACCCTAGGCTCATGAAATCACAAATCACAAAATCACCTTAGCCCTATACAAGCGATTGGAAAGCATCAAAAGATTAGCCACAATAATCACATCAGTTCTCCACGAGCGACTGAAAAGCATCAAATGATAATCATAATAATCACAATAGTTCTCTATTAGCAACTGAAGGCATGGATGATAAATCACAATATCCAATGGTTCTCAATGAGCAACCAAAATAAATTACAATACTGATCGAAGACTCAAAAATGGTCAAGTCAAACATGACATCATCAAGAACATAGCAACAAACATCTCAGTCTCATCAAGGTGACTGAAAAGTAATCCAAGTATAACTAATCGAGGGCTCAAAAATGGTTAAGACAGGTATCTCATATACATACACCTTAGCTTCACAGAAGAAGACTGGAAAGCAATAACAAGCAGTAAATACAACCATATCATAGAGCAACCATCACATTACCATGGTTGGGTATAAAAAGATCGAGATCAAAAAACATCATAACATCACAAACACACAACCCCCAAGCCTCTGGTAACAACCTAAATTGGTCAACATCTAATCAACCCCAAGACCCCCAAAGCATAGATAGTACATGGAAAACATCATAGTCTCACATTTGGGTTTGAATGATAAAATATTGTTGAATTAAAATAAGGTTTCTATTTCTAGTTTCATATATGTTTCAAGTAATAAGTTTCGCAATTAACCTTTGCAATTAACCCATTTCTATATTTAAATGAATTGTACAATTACCCTATAAATAATCTAAGGATAATCATTTTTAAGTTATAGAAGTAACAATTAATGATTTTAAATAAAATAATTGCAATTTTATTAAAATCAATATCATCATTAAAAATAAATAAATCTAAGTTCCACTAAGTACTCTAGTATATTAGACTTAATTAATTTCATTTAATTGAACTAATTAATAATATTAAAAGTAAAATAAAATGATTTTACTCTTTATTAATTATTTATTAAAATAATAAATATTAATAAATTTATTAAATTAATAATGAAAATATCATTAAAATCCATTAACACATTTATTACAATAATATTAAATTCACATTAAATTCTATTAATAAAGTTATTAGATAATAAATTTTATATTATAAACTTCATCAATAAATTATTATTAAATTGGCATAAAATATTAACAAAGTTTATAAATAAAAAAACTTTTTAAAACAAACATTATTTAAATAAATAACACTGCGGGCCTTATATCAGCCATGCGGTGGTTTAATAACACCACCCCACCATTCGCAGTCAAGTACATTGAGATTGCAGTGTGGGAGCCGTCGAACGTAGGAGGTAAGTGGGGTGGGGTATAAAATCCTCTCCCATATATATATATATATTTTAAATTTTATTTTCAATTTAAATAAAACTCCCCCTCATAAATATACCATTTATTTTTAGATTCATTTAAAGTTTAACATAAATTATATATATTCACTTTATTTATTTTAATTTTAATTTGATTAAAATTTAATAAAATTAATTCAAACAGTATAAAATTAAAATTAAAATTAATTCAAATATTATTCTTTTATTATATATATATAAAATTTTCTTTTTAATATATATTTTTTTGAAATTGTTTTCATCAGTACTTTGATAGAGAAGATATTTGTAACCATTCGAATTTTCAAAATTTTTCATTTAATTTAAAATTCAACCCTTCCCTGATTAAATCCTTGATTTCTTTAATCTAGTGAACGAGGATTCCTAATCACTTTTCTAATCTCTATGTATGCCGAATATATTGACAAGCATTTAATAATTTACAATATTGAAATGTTTAAGCTTTCATCACAGAGAATTTGGATTAACAATCCATAGACATGAAGAAGACAGGAAAGGAAAATTGCGTAATTAATCAGTGATCAGAACACAAGACCCTACTTGAGCCTGATGCTAAAACTCAATCTCCGAAAATTGTGAGAGAGTTCGCTCCTCTTTAAGAACCTTTCCCTAAAAATTTTCTCAGAATTCTCTTTCTGAAATTCGCTTCCAAAATTTGCATCCAAAATTCGTCTCCCAAAATTCGTGTGTTTCGAAAATGAACTCTCAAGTGATAATAAGGAGTTTTCTCCTCAAATCGGGGCACTAACTGTGCGTTCACCCGAGAGGACTCCTTGCTCACCAGAGTTAACTCTAAAATTAACTTTTATTAATCTCTTCTTTTATATTTTCATGCACGAGAAATGAATTATTAAATTACTTTATTTAATTTTCACTTGGCTTCTTTTTAATTAATTTATTACTTTAATCTCATGCACGCACTTTATTAAAATATCTTTATTAAGTTCACATGTTTAAACTTTTTAATTAATTTCTTTTATTTTCAACTCATGCGAACTTGAATCTTTTTATAAATTAATATCTTTTCACTTCTTAATTTATTTTAGAAACTTAATTGATAAAATATTTATTAACTTAAATAACAATAATATTTAGCATTTATTTAAAAATGAACTCTAAATATATTATTATTAAATTAAATAAATATTATCACATTCTAAATTTATACTTACAACTTTTATCTCCAAATTTAATTCTTTTTATTTAATTAATTTCTCAATTAATTAAATATAATTGAATATTAATATATCATAATAATTTTTCATTAAATTAAATCATTAATTAATCTTTTAATTAGACTTAATTAATAGAAAATACACCAAAAACTCATAAAACAACATAAAAAAACCCATCATAGCAAAACACATACCAAATCAAACAAAAAGGGTTATAATCACGAATTAATGTCATTCAATGCATTTAGAGAGTGCTTGACTCAGATACTTGTCCTAATTTTCAATTAGGACAAATGGCTTAAAGGGTTGGGATTTGGACTTAAGAATTTATCTTCCCTCTCTTACCATTGAGATAATGTGATGGTGTACGCTCATCCTGGCAATTTAGGGAAGTCGATATCCAGTACCTGCAACCTGCATAAAATCCACACATGTACAGACACAATATTCTAAGCTAAACAGGCAATGGCAGGAAGTGGTGCATCGTGTAGATCTCGACTCCCTTCCTTATCCACATCAAAAACGCCATACATAAAGAAGACAAACACGCACACCATACACATGCAGTATGGGGTAAGTATCCATAAGAAAACACATGTGATAATAAACCATCTAACTAATCATCATTAATAACTGAAGACACTGAATAATTATCAAACATACATGAAATATAGAGTACAAAGTAATCTCATCGTATAATAAACTGAATGTAAAACAATATCTGATAATCTGAAAGTAATGCTACTAAATTAAGCATGAAACTGGCCTAAAAGAGTTCAACAATGATAACAGAAATGTGAACTAGGGGCAGGCACTACACTTTTTTTTTTATGAGAGTCTATTGAGGTGAAGTCAAGTCGGAACTTATGTGATGTCCCCAAGACCAGTGTTGTGACTTCTACACGTCCACCTCTTGTTCAGATTCCATCTCTTGCGCATGGTTACTCTTCAGCATTGCCTACTATTGTAGCTTCAGTCATTGAGCCACCTACTGCAGTTGTTGAGGATATATCAGAGGACACACATCTCCTCTGAGATGACAGATTCAACACACATGTTATTCCACCTCCATTGGAGATTCCATTTTAGAATTCTCACGCTTTCTCCTTTGAGCATCAACTAGGACTTCTAGTTGCACTTTACATACATGGGTTTTATCATCCTTGTCCACTGTCTTTGTTTCCTTCAGATTGGAGCCACATTGGTATGTTTATCGACACAAGAGTTCTACCATTCTGGAGGGGCTGTGGAGTCTCAAGCTTCTATCATGGAGGCTTTCATTGTACTTATGGTCTTGAGAGATTCTCTTGAGATGTTTCATTTATGCATTCTTTTCTCTCTTTTTGGAGTAGAGTTTTTCCCACTGGGTTTTCTCTATTTCTCTGTTTCATAGAGATTTGTTTGTGATTGGGTACCTCATTAGGCCTTGTTGTCGGGATCCAAGTTTTTTATCCGCATTGCATTGTAGTTTCCTTGCTTTTTCCGCATTGTTGCTCATCTTCAGGGGGGTGTTTTATTAAATTACCTTTTTCTCCCTTCTTAAGATTTCACTTTATACACCTTTTGTATTCTCATTTAATAATTAATTAGTAATTATTAAATAGCATTTACCTTTTAGGTTACCCTTTTCGGGTTTCAAACTCCTTCTATAATGATAGATTGTTTGTAAGTATCTTGTATCTTTTCATTTTTTGAGAATGCAATTTGCATATTTTCAGAGCAAACCCTTGCCTCCTCTTGTCTTTTTCTTCTCTGTGACAGGTTTTTATATGCAGGTATTTTTTGGGCTTTGTGCATTGCGTATTGCTCAAATCTTTCAAGATGTATACTTAGTATATTTAATATATAATTTATTATATGAACTGCTAACCTTTCTAAAATTGTAATTTGTTTATTCTCCTTAGGACTTTTCACTAGGTACACCTCATATGGATGGCAAGAGCCACTTATAGCCAAGAGGAATAATAAATGGTTCAGGGTAAAGGAAATATTTTGTAAGTACATGTTGTATAGCATCATTTACATGATGGCTTAGCATGAAGTCCTCCTTCCAAGGATGCAATTGAGCATTTGACGAATTTGTAACTACGAGTTATGAATGCATGTGCATAGACTGAAATGTTTCTTAGTTGTACAAATTTATTTCTGTGTATACTTATGGATAAGATTCAATATTGTTTAAGAAGCATAAGAAGAATGTCTTGGAACACATTTTTGCAAGTGATTGTCATTGCCATTAAGTAATGAAAATCCACTAGTTGATGTCAAAATTCCATTATTTCATCCAATGTCTAAGGAGATTTGATGCTCAATATCGAGTGACCTCACCGTATCCATTATAGTCTTGAGTCCTAGATTTCCTCAAATATATTATAAAAAGGGTTATCAAGTGTTTTTTGATTGTGGTTTAGCCACATCCATGCTGATATTTAGCATTGCTACTAACTTTAAACATGAAACTAAAATAAGTTCTTAATCTATAGATAAAATGATTTCCATGACATTGAGGCAACCCAAACATTGGTCTGATATGTTGAGAATGTGATATTGCAAAATAATGAATGAAGCCTCCATATGTGCCATGATTGAAAAATAATGGCATCCCATTCTTAGATGTGCCATAAAACTAGAAATCATAGAAATGTAAGGGGGGAAGATAATTTTTGGTAGACTTTAACTTAAGAGACTGATTTGGTCTCTAGCTTATACAAAATTGCAGGATTTATTAACCTTGAATTTTGAAGGCAAACAGTAACAATGAACTTCTCATGTGACATGAGGATCCTAGTGGATGGCCTAAATTTTGTAAAAAGTATAAAACGTTCTCTGTTAATTAGGTGATCCATTTTAAAACATCAACCATTCTTTTGTAAGTTTGAGTTGTACTTCAAAATGTTTCTATGCAAAAACAGATGTTTGAAATTTCTGGCAATTTCTAATGACAATGGTATTGTGGAGTTCAAACAAATTATTTATTATTACGCAAGTAATTGGTAAATTATTTGATGTATTAGCAATGAGCAAAGACACTCAATAAACAAGCTTACAATATTTATAGAATAAGCAAGTTTTTGAAAAAAGAAACTGTAGATAAGATCAGAGACAATCTTATCATCTAAAACTATAATAAAGTACATTATTGAGCATTAAAATAATTAATAAAACATTATGTTAATACCCTCCCTTAGTGCTCAATTTATCAACAACACCAATAGAGTCCCTAAATTTTACAAACTTATTTGGACTAAGGGACTTGGTGAGGATATATGTTGTCCGATCCGTTGTTGGAGCATACAACAACTAAATGGATTTGTCTTCAACAAGTTGTGGAATGAAGTGACAATGAGTTTCCACATGCATGGTTCTTTCATGCAAGATTGGATTCTTGGCAAGTTTGATAACTCCCTAATTATCACAAAACAAAGGAGCCGGACCTGCTTGAGATGTTTGCATATCCACAAGCATTCATCAAAGCCAAATTGCCTCACAAGCTCATTTAATAGCTCCTCGATTTTCTGTTTCTGTCGAGGAGAGAGCCACAACCTGCTGCTTCTTACTAGTCCACGTGATTGCACCAAATTCCAAATTGAACACATACCCAGATGTTGATTTTCTGTCATCAACTGAACCTACCCAATTTGAATCTATGTAACCAAGAAGTCTAGGATCTTAAATCCAAGTGTACAAGAGTCCAAAATCAAAAGTGCCCTTCACATAATGATGCAGCACATGCTTTGCTACTACCCAATGATCAACCTTGGGGGCTATCATGAAGCGTGAAATGTAGCTCACTACATAATTGAGGTTAGGTCTAGTGGCAGTGAGATAGATGAGACTACCCACTAGTTGCCTGAACAAATATTCATCTACTATAGGTGAATCGAAATTAGTTGACAACTTAAACCCTTTTTCCATGGGTGCAGAGGTAGTTTGCAATCTTGCATTTAGTACTTATCCAGAAGACTTCGAGCAGACTTGGATTGGGAGATGAAGATACTGCTCCTTGTCTACCAAACCTCAACACCTAAACAAAGATGGAGAAGTCTCAAATTTGTCATGTCAAATGAGTCGCACAAACTCTGTTTGAGCTCACCAATCAAGTGTACCGAGCTGCCAGTAATGATCAGGTCATCAACATAGACAACAACCAACAAAATCTCATTACCGACTTGTTTGACATACAAATCAGGATCAAATGGACATCTCTGATAGCCATGATCTATGAGGCACTTATCAAGCTTGCTATACCTAGCCTGATGAACTTATTTCAGGCTATAGAGTGATTTTACTAGTCTGCACACCTTGTGTTCTTGACTGACAACCTTGAACCTTAGAGGCTGAGTCATATAGACTTCTTTGTTCAACTCACCATTGTGGAAAGCACTCTTAACATCCATCTGATGAATTTTTTAACCAAACTGGGCTGCTAAGGCAAGGACAAGCCGGATGGTATTCATCTTGGTAGTAGGAGCAAAAGTTTCCTCATAGTCAATGCATTCCTTTTGTGAGAACCCCCTAGCAATGAGACAAGGTTTGTACTTTTCAAGGGTTCTGTCAGCTTTGTATTTCACCTTATAACCCATTTGCAGCTAATGGGTTTCATCCTTGAAGGAAGATCATAAAGGACCAAGTGTGATTCTTTTGAAGACTTTGATATTTGGCTTCCATAGCCTTTTCCCACTTAGGTATCCCTTTAGCCTTTGAATATGTTTGAGTTACATAAACATTGTGAATGTTGGCCATGAGAGCAAAATTAATTGTATGCTGCTGTTTGCTCTTGTTTCTGGATGATCTACCCTCAATGAGCTCATCATGATGAAGATCACTGATAATCTTAGCCCACCATTTAGGCTAGAGAATAGAAGGACCAACATTGGATTTAGGAGCTAGAACTGGTATTGGATTCAGAACATGTTCATCAAGTGGAAGATTACCATCATCCGGAGGAAACACAGGTTGAGCATCTTCAAACTCAGAACTTGCATCATCCCTTTCATCAGGTAGACCTATCGTAGACGAACACCCAAATCAAAAGCCTTTAAAGGTTGATCCTTAGAATTCTACACATATGAGGATGGGTGAAACGTTCCACATGTTTCATTATAGACAAATCCCTATTGAAGATGAGACGATCAGGGTTTACTTCTATTAATTGGTAAGCCTTATGGTTAGCACTATACCCTATGAACATAAGTTTTTGACTCTTGGAATCCAACTTGGAGTGCTTGGCATCTGGAATCCATACATAAGCTAAAGAGCTAAAGATTTTGAGATGACTGATCCTAAGTTTGTGACCAGTCCAAACTTCTTCAGGAGTCTTTCCCTTACCAACCTATGTAGGGGACCTATTAAGGAGATAGACTGCAGTGAAAATTGCTTCTGCCCAATACTTATTAGGAATACTCCTATACTTTAACATGCAACGAGCTATCTCAACAATAGTATGATTACACCGCTCTACAACATCATTTTGCTAAGGAGTGTGGGGTGTGGTTAAATGATGTTTTATACCATGTGTATCACATAAGTTGGAGAATGTAGTAGAACAAAATTCCCCCTGTTATTTGACCTAAGAGTATTTTACTATTTATACAACAACCAAACTCTTTTTCTACCAAGGCCTTAAACTTCTGAAATACAACAAACACATCTGATTTCTGTGTAAGAAAGGACACCCACATTTTATGACTAAAATCATTAACAAAAAGCAAGAAATACCTGCAACCAATAACAAAAAGTGTATTCATTGGCCCACAAAGATCAACATGAACCAATTGAAGTATCGTAGAGGCCGCCATGGTTCACCATCCA
Organism: Cupressus sempervirens; assembly: GCA_028749045.1. NCBI lineage: Eukaryota > Viridiplantae > Streptophyta > Pinopsida > Cupressales > Cupressaceae > Cupressus > Cupressus sempervirens. The sequence goes on from CM053790.1 coordinate 151,448,110, forward strand.
TGAGCAGTGTCTTGTGCTACTTCCTAGCCTGACAAGCTCCACAAACACAATGATGCTGAGTCTAGATCTTAGGTAAACCAGCGATAAGTCCCTCTCGAGCCAACTGAGAGAGATAGTGCACACTTAAGTGCCCATACCCTTGATGCGAAAGACTAGTGATGGAAGAACTTCTGCTTGCCATGGCTAACTCTAGAAAATCACCAATATCCACAAGTTGGTAAAGACCATGATCCTTAATGCCAACAACTATAGTAGTGTGAGTCTCCTGACCAACAATCAAACACTTGTGTGAGCTAAATACAACATCCAGCTAAGGAGAATGTTGCATGATCTGACTGATTGAGAGAAGATTTAGTTCCATGCTAGGAACATAGTACACATTGAGCAATATGAGATCCCTCCTACTAGAATGTACCTAAATAGCGCCCTTACCAACAACGGTGTATTCTTCTCCAAAAACAACTAGGTCAGCAAATTGAGAGAAGTTTGTGAACTAGTCATGTCGATTAGTAAAGTGATGCGAAGCACCTTAGTCAATGTACTAGGCACAAGATTTCACATGATTTGCAAATCTTTTAGCCATGAAGGCGTAAAAGGAAGATTATTTCTACTCAGTGTGTTTGGCAATATGTGCTTTCTGCTGAGACCCTCTCTCCTCCTTCAGTTCAGAAGCCAATCACTTACGACAACCCTTCTTCATGTGATCGTATTTATGACAGTAATTACATTGTATGTTCTTTTTCTTAGAACTGTCCTGAGGTTGACCTGAGCCTTTCTGCTATGAAGGTTGACCTTTGTTTTTTGGCTGAGAGTGTCTTGCAAAAGCTTTCTCTGTAGAAGATGAGGAAGAACTAGTACCAAACTGTTGTTTCCATCGTCCTATTGCAAAATCTTGGTACGGAGATCTAGAAACTTCAGATCAACATTCGTGGAAGTAATGTTGAGGGTTTCAACACAATGTTCATAAGACCTTGGAAGATGTTTCAAGGTAATAACCATTATGTCTTCTTCATCCATCTTCTGACCAATTGCCTCCAACTGATCACTTATGTCCTTAATCTTCGTCAGATGCTCTTGTAAGGACATTCTCTCATCCATCATGATCGAGAAAAGTTTATTCTTTAAAAAGAATGCATTGCTTGTATCAGAGGTTTCACACGAGGCCTTCAGGTGCTCCCAAATCTCAGCAGCTGATTTTCCAGAGGGAACCTATGGAAGCTGATCATTTGTAACATAAAGTTTAACGACCATGACAACTTCACGATTGCATCCATCAAACTTTTCTTGATTTGGTTTCGCTGTAGCTGGATGCTTAAGGGTGCCCAAGACGATCTTATCAAGACAATGATATTAAAAAATGGTCATCATTCGTTGCTTCCAAGTGTTGTAGTTTTAGTTAGATAATTGAGGGGGGCGGGGGGGTGAATCAGTTATCCTCAAGTTTTTTAAAACAATTCTCAATACATTTCACCATAGATGGACTGCTGGTAGAGTACTCTCTAAGTTGCAAAATATGGCCGAGTTTTTTGGCTTGGCGAGTTTTTATAACTTTTATTGGGGCGAAAAACTTGCAGAATTTTTAGCAAGAACTTGTCAAGTACTTGTTGAGTTTTTGTTAAAAACTCGGTCGTGGTTATATAACAAGTTCAAGGCAACAAATGACCTAGATTAATTTCATTTCTCATTTCTTCACTTGTATTTTATTGAGAGGGGAAAAGTCTTCCAAACACTTGCAAACTGATTTCGATCGATTTGAAGCAGACTTGAGGCGGGTTTGAAGCATAGTTGCAACAGGTTTGGAATAGACTTTTTGAAGAGGATGACATCAATGATTTGAAGAGGCAGGCTATGGAGGAAGGCATGGATTTGGTTTCACATTGGATGACATTCAGTTGAATGAGTAGTCATTGCTAGTGCCAAGAAAAGCTAGAGGCAGACCTATATCTAGGATTGAGGACAAGCAACAAACTGAGTAAGACATACCGAGCAAGAAGACAATCATGGCCAGTGCAAACTTCTAAGATTAGACCCTCTAGTACTATCTCTTCCTTAGTTTTTATTAGAACTGAGAAGAGGAAGATGTAATTGGAATGATGCATTTACTTTTAGGTTTACAAAAATTATTTACTATTTTGCTTCTAGCCTTGAATCTTCCTCAGGAGAATGCAATTTTGTACCCACTTATGCTTAAACATATTTAGACTAAGCTTGTTTTTTTTTTTTTGTATTCTCTTTTATTGACTCATTGGATGTATCTTCTCATCGATTTTTACAAAAAAAATGCATTTCCAAATAAATTTAAGCAATTTTTAAGTTGTCGAGTTTTTCCTGAAAACTGGCCGAGTTTTCCCCAAATTTATTTTATAGACCTTGGCGAGTTTTTGGCTTTTGCGAGTTTTCCAACTATGATTTTCACAACTTAAACTTATTAGCAAATTCACTCTATAAGCATATTAAACTTGATCAACCGAGTCACAATAGTAAATAACAATGTTCACATGCAAACTTGAAATAACATGTAAAACAATCATATACACATGAACACCGATATTTTAATGTGGAAACCCAATAAGGCCAAAGACCACCTAGGACTTGTCACCCAAAAAGAATTCACTCGTTTGAAGTAAGCTCGGTTAAGAGCCATCTCTATTAAAGGTTACATACACATTTTCTAGATGTGACCTTGTTAGGGGATTCACACCAAAGATCATCTAGACCTTATCACCCTTTAGTGAGTGACCTATCTAAAGGACTCAAAAACATTCACTGGAATGTCACCTTACAAAATAATTTACAAATAAGACTATTAGATCCACTCGGTTAAGAGATTTTCTGTAACAATGGTTAGAAAGTAATAGTGAAATGATTTGATAAATATGCAACTGCCTTTGCTTGTTCAGATCTCCATTCCACTCAAATCTTTTCCTTACTTATTGGTCATCACACTAATTCCATTAGTTCACTTCATTTCACACTTCAGATCTACTTAGTATGCCCTTCTACTCTTTCTGGTTATCAACTTATTCAACAACTTGACCAACATATTTAGCCTTCTTGTCCTCGCCTTATATAGACAAATTTTTCCTGCTTAAACATATTCATTAGGGTTTCCATGAATTCTTCTCATCCACACGATCGATTACCAACTTAGATTCATTGAACTTGACGCTAGGTAAAATATTTTACGGATCATGCCAACTATAGCTTCACCTTGAAACTTAATTTTCTTGGATCTCAAAACACATCTTGAATCTTTACCATTTGATTTTACCTTGGCAATTTTATCTGTCAATCTCACTAATAGACTTTGTCCTCATCTGAGAGTCTTCGAGAGTCTTCTAGATAGTCTATATCTTCTCTTTCTATTGTCCCTTAATTGATTCTTCACAAATTGTTCTTCTTTTCCAAACTGTGTTCTTGCTTCGCTGAATACCTCCATCACTCAGTCAATATTATGCTCAATAATCACTAATCTCGCTCGGTAATCACTATTCTCGCTCGGCAACCGTTCTTGCTTAGTAACATCTTCTGCTCGGTTAACCTTGGTCTCCAACTTACTTAACCTTCCTTCTTTTTCTGACCACCATTTCTAGCTTGGTGCAACTCACTGATTTCTTAACTTCTCACTATACAACTTCATTCCTTTCTTATCAACCAAAAAAACTTGTGCATCATCTTAGCACTTTATCAAATCATAAAACAATCAAACCAATATTATCTTGCTAGAGACCAATTCATCAGTTGCCCAATTAAGTTCACATACTTAACATCACTTCTTCATTTCATCTCTTATCTTTACCATTCATTTCTCTTTTAACACCACATCCTTCAGATGATTTGCAACTTACATGAATTAGTATTGTCAATCAGCTTGACATCAATGACAACATAACAACTGATCTAACTCAATTCATAGCTCGGTTATCAGACCTTGTTCCTCATCAACATCGCTAGATTAGTCATAACAATTCTTCTCATCCATCAGCATTAGTTGGGTCTAACCATAGATGGAAGACTCGCCGGTCACTCGGCGAGTTTTTAAAACTCGCCAAATATTTTGGGACGGCGAGTAAATCGCCCAAAAACTCGCCTGCCAAAAAACTCGGCGTGAGTCCAAAAACTCGCCGAGTAATCTGCGAGTTTTAATCAAAAACTCGGCAAGTTAATGTAAAAAACTCGCGGTTCAAGGAACGCGCGGCCAATGACGCTTAAATAGGTCAAAATGCATTGTTTTTTGCATTGTTTCTTTCATTTGTGTGGAGCAAAGAAGGTTTTAGCTGATTGCAAGTGATTAAAGGCAGATTGGAGTGGATTTTGAAGGATTCTAACCGAATTTAGAAGAGAAATTTCTTTTCAGGTATGTTCATCTTATCATTGTTTGAAATTTTTTTATAGTTTTAAGCAAAGCTTTTATTGTTTTTGTTGTTGTTTGTAAATGATTTCAAATCATTTGAAAGTTGAAACCCTAGTTGTTCTAAACTTCTAGCTTCTAAGTTCTAAGTTCTAACTTTGTTTATTCATTTTTCTATAAATTTAATTATTTATGTGTAGGGCAGTGGACAAGCATTAAGAAAACATGACAAACCCGCAAGAAGAGTGGCCACAAACACCATGCCCATCTAGATATATAGGCACTCGGCCTAAAAATGCAAGAGATAAGGCATGGCGGTATGCCTATGAAGCTCCAAGTCCAAATGATATTGGGAAGGTGATATGCATTCCCTGTGAGAGAATTATTTCTGGAGGCATAAACCGCCTCAAATACCACCTTGCAGGCATAAAGAAACATGACTCAAATCCTTGTCTCAAGGTAACTGATGAAGAAAAAAGATTCATCCATGCCCTACTTGCAGCTGTTGAAGAGAAAAAATTGAATAGGGAGAGGGAAAAATTATCTATGAGGGCAGCCATAGCTGAATTTGAAGGAGCTCCTTTTGATATGCAAGAGGAAGAAGAAGCACTTGAGAACATACCAGGATCTCTTCGTGGCCCACGGATCCGCAAACAAAATTTCTCTTTTACCGGTTCCACTTCTTCTACATCTCCTACTTCTTCATCATCACCATCCGGATCCCCATCAGGGATAGGTGGTTATTTTGTGCTCAGGAACACACCTGGAGCACAGCCATCATTAGAGGGCACTGCATGGTTTAAGGAGGTGCATGAGCAAACTGATATTGCAGCAGCTGATTTTTGGTTTTTTAACAATATCTCAATGAATGCCGCTGATAGTCCCTATTGGGTCAATATGGTGAATGCAATGACAATATCAGGCAAAGGGTACAAGCCGCCTAATCGCAAGGATATGAGTGGAAGGTTAGTATTTTACTATTTAGTAATTGTAAATAATTGTGATTCACTTTAGTTCATTGTTATATTTTAAATCTTAATTGTTATAACTTATTTCCTAATTTTTTACTAACACTTACACTTTATTTAATATTACACCTAAATTTTGTAGGTTGCTTGACAAAGCGGTTGGTAGGGCAACATTGTTGATAGAAGACCAAAAGAAAGAGTGGAAGAAGTATGGCTGCACCATTTTATCTGATGGGTGGACAGATGGAAGAAGTAGAACCATTATTAACTTCTTGATTGCTTGCAAAGATGATGTGGTGTTTTGGAAATCTGTCGATGCCTCCAACAAAGTGAAAAATGCAGCCACATTGGCTTTAATGTTGGAGAATGTTGTCATGGAGGTGGGAATAGAGAATGTGGTGCAAATAATCACAGATAATGCAGCAGCATATGTGGCAGCAGGTAGATTTAATTTTTTATATTTGAATCAATATGAATCATGAATGTAATGCTATGGTATTATTCAATTTAGATTTGATGTAATTTGTAAATACTAAATATGGAAAGTTTGTTACTGATTATTGATTTTTTGCTAATCTTTTAGGTAGAATCCTCCATGAGAGGCATCTCACACTTTTTTGGTCACCTTGTGCAGCACATGTCCTTGACCTTTTTTTGGAGGACATAGGAAAACTTGATTGGGTGAGTAAAGTTGTGGAAGATGCTAGGCGAGTCACGAAATATATCTATAATCACCCATGGGTTCTCAGTTTGATGAGAAAAGCCACTAAAGGCAAAGATTTGATGAGACCTGCTATGACAAGGTTTGCAACGGTCTTCTTGACGTTGCAAAGTATTCTTGACCACATACTGGCTTTGAAGCAAATGTTTGTGTGTGCTGATTGGGTTGCTTCACCTTACTCAAAGAAGCCCAAAGGAGAGGCTGTGGCACGAATAGTCTTTGATGATAGCTTTTTTGCAAAGGCTAAGGAGATTGTGGAGGTAACTTCATTATATTTTTAGTTTATTCAAGTTTCATTATCAATTCATAACTTACTATGTTATTAACTAATTTGTATTTTTCAAATTTCAAATGTAGATGTCTCTGCCCCTGGTTCTAGTCTTGCGCACATGTGATGGGCAGCAATCCCCAATGGGAAGTCTTTATGAGGCCATGGATAGGGCGAAAGAGGCTGTTGGAAGTTACTATCATGGGGACAGTCTCAGATTTGACTCCATTTGGGAAATAATTGATAGGAGGTGGAACAATATGCTCCACCAACCTATTCATGCAGCAGGCTACTTCCTCAATCCCAAATTCAGGTACTATGATAATTGATTGTCCTTGAAGTTGGAATTTTAATAAGTCTTTATTTTACTTTACTTTTTAAGGTTGTGCAGTAAGACTTGATATCATTTTCTATTTGTTTTAGGGCTGATGATTCCTACTCAGATTCTAATGGAGAGGTCATGGAAGGTCTCTCTAAATGCATTGAGAGAATGATATCAAGTGAAGAGGAGAGAGACCTTATTGTGACCGAACAACAAATCTATGTGGAATCAAGGGGTCCTTTGTTCTCTTCTATGCTAGCAAAGAGAGCAAGATCTACTCAAGCACCAGGTAAAGCATCAAACTTTAAAACTTTTGCTAATTGATAAGTTGTGCTTCTGATTTTTTTTTATTGCTTTATAACTTTTTTAATTTTGTTTTGCAGATGCTTGGTGGGCAAGTTGGGGTGGCAATACCCCCAATTTAAGGAAATTTGCTCTCAGAGTCCTATCCCAACCTTGTAGCTCATCCCATTGTGAGCGCAATTGGAGCTTATTTGAGTCCATCCATACAAAGAAAAGAAACAGAATGACTCAAAAACGGCTTAATGATCTTGTTTATGTGCACTATAATCTTAAGTTGTGCATAAAAAAGGCAGAGCTCTTAGAACTACCTGGTCCGCTTGATCTAGATGAGATAGATCCTTATTCTGATTGGACAGCACAGGAGCCAAGTCCATTGTTTACACCAGATGAGATCGCTTATTTGGAGAGGCAGGCCATGGAGGGAGAGGCTAACACTGATTTTCAGTTCACTATGGATGACATTGAGGATGAGGACGAGGATGATGATGATTCAGGCGAGGATCAGGCATTACCATTAGGAGGAGATGCATCCTCTTCTAGGATGCTGAGCCAGTCAGTAGGGACGTCGAGCGAGGGGGCACAACCACAGAGTTCACAGTCACGCAGCTCACGCCCTATCCCAGTGCGGGGCACTTCTTCTAGGACTAGACCCCCTCGCTTTCCTGCTAGTGCAAGTGGAAAGAGGAAGATGTGATTGACATTGTATTGATGTATTTAGACTTTTAGTATTTACTTCTAGTTTGATAGATTGAAACTATTTAGTAATTTACTATTTTGCTTCCTACCATGAGCATTCTGCATGAGAATGCAATTTTGTACGCATTATGCATTTATATATATCTAAACTTTGTTTCTTTCTTTTGTATTGTCTTTAATTAACTTATTAGATTCATCTTCTCATTAAATTTTGCAAAATAAATGTATTTTTAATTAAATTTCAGCGGTTTTTTAGGTTCCCGAGTTTTTTCCGAGTTTTTTTTTTAAATCGCTGAGTTTTTCCCGATTAAACTTTTGGGGGGCTTGGCGAGTTTTTGCATTTGGCGAGTTTTCCAACTATGGGTCTAACAAATTCTCCCTTTGGCATTGATGACAACGCTTTAATATCTCTAATACTTCTGAAATATACCATCCAATACCAAACTTCATTAATGGCAACACTTCTCATTATCAGATTCTCGCCGTTAGGATAATCTCTCCATGGCTTAAGCATCTTAGCTTCTTTACTTCATATTCTCCATCTTCCATCTCAACATCTCCCCGTTTGCTGGCAACACACTTCTCAACACCTCTACTTCATCATTAAGTTCCTCCCTTTGATTATCCTTCACCTTCTTCTTTCTTTATATCTGCTCATTCTCAGGTTCTCATTATACTCTTCTCCTTTTAGCATTCAACTCCCCCTTTTTCTCATTCACTCCCCCTTTGACAACAATGCCAAAGGTATCTTCAAACCTTGTTGTAAAGTCTTTTTTCATGTAGTTGTACCTTGTACCTTGCTTTCTGTTCCCTTACATCATTTTCACCTTCTTCACAACTTTAGGCAACTCCTAAAGAGTGAACTCTTGCAGCAAATCACAAATAGATGTTTTGATAAAGCATGAATTGATGCAACGCGCATCTTCCTTTAGTGAACATTAGATAGGGGAATTACCCCTTGTTTACCTCGTAAATATTAAAAGATATCCTTAGGTAATGGTTTTGTAAATATATCAACAATTTGTTCCTTTGACTTTACATACTTTAGCCTTACTTGTTTCTTTTGAACTTGCTCTCTCAAATAATGATATACTTGATTGATACATGCTTTGTTTTTGCATGCATCACTAAATTCTTTGAAATGTTTATAGCACATGTGTTGTCACAATAAATTTTTATAGGATCAGTTACTTCCTCTTGCATACCTTCTAGTAATGTTCGATCCACACAATGTTAGAGCAATTGATTGCAGCTGCTACATATTCTGCTTCAGCACTAGATTGTGAAATACAACTATGCTTCTTGCTTATCCATGCCACCAATCTTTCTCCTAAAAAGCAAGCTCCTCCACTTGTGCTTTTTCTGCCATTGACATTGCCTGTCTAATCAACATCATAATAAACTCTCAACTCAAAATGTCCATCTTTCTTGTACCATAAACCATAGCGCTCTGTTCCTTTAAGATATCTAAAGATTCTTTTCACAACAATCATATGTATTTCTTTATGATTAGAAGAAAATCTTGCCATAATACTAATAGTATGATCAATATCTGGTCTTCTATGGACAAGATACTATAACCTGCCAATCATTGATCTATAAAGTGTTTCATTCACCTCGGTAGAGTCACCTTCCTTTGAAAGTTTACATTTTTTGATCATTGGTGTACCAACTGGTCTTGACTCTTCCATACCAAAGGTTTTCAAAATCTCCTTGATATATTTGGATTGTGTTATGTATATCCCATTCTTAACTTGTTGAATTTGCAATCCAATAAATAATTTGATCTCTCCAAACATAGACATTTCAAATTTCTTTCTCATTTCATCAGCAAATGATCTTTACATTAGTTCATGTCCTCCAAATATGATATCATCAACAAATATTTCAGCTATTAAGATCTTATCTTTAGATTCGCTTTTCAAGTACACATTACTGTTATCACTAGTTATGAAATCAATTCTCATCAAATATGAGTGTAATCTTTCATACCATGCTCTGTGTGCTTGCTTCAATCCATATAAAACTTTGTGTACTTTGTATACCATTTTTTTTTGATCCTGATCCACAAATCCTTTTGGTCGCTCAATGTAGATCTCCTTCAGAATTCCATTTAGAAATGCAAACTTCACATCCATTTGATAAACCTTGAGTCCTTTGTAAGCAGTATGTGCAAGTATTGTTCTCACACCTAATCTAGCAGCAAGAGCGAATGTCTCACCATAATCAATTCCTTCTTCTTGAGCATATCCTTTGCACACTAGCCTAGCTTTGTTCCTTATCACATTGAAAATCCACTTTGTACCAATGACATTCTTATCCTTGGGTCTTGGTACTAGTGAGCAAGTATTGTTTTTCTCAATTTGATCAATTTCCTCATTCATTGCATTTATCCAATCTTCATTGCATTTTTGACTGTTCCAGGTTCAAATTAAGAAATCAAACAAGTATTTTCTCTTAGCTTACTTCTTGTCATGATTCTAGTATTTTTATCTCCAATTATTTGATTTTGTGAATGATTACTTTTGACATACTTTGCTAAAATTGGCTCAGTTCTTTGTTTTTCAACATCTTCACTTGGTGGGGGTTTAATTGGTCACTTGGTAGTAGCTGCTTGTTGCTCGGGTATGGTACTCGATGCACCTTCCTGTACATATACAAGTCTTTGATAGTCTTCTAGTTCTTTTTTGCTTTCTTCATCACTCTTATCTGCAAACTCATCAATTCTTACATTTGCACTTTCCACCATTTTGTTATTAACCTTGTTCAAACATTTATAAGCTTTGCTTCATGTAGAGTAACCTAGGAATATACCACCATCTCTTTTAGAATCAAACTTTCCAATCCTAGCATCTTTCGGAATATGAGACCTACTTGTAAAGATTTTAATGTGGCTAACATTTGGTACGCCCGTACCAGAGTTCATAAGGTGTTTTGTTTGTACCTTTCTTCAGTTGTACTTGGTTGAGGGTATAGACAACAGTGCTGATTGTGTCTTTCCAAAATATTTGTGCAACCTCCTTCTTAATCAACGATGTTCTAGCACAATCAACTATTGATCTGTTTCTTCTTTTAGCTATGCCATTTTGTTGTAGAGTCCTCGGTGCAGAGAGTTGTCTTTTAATTCCATTCTCATGGCAAATGACAGTAAACTCATTAGACATGAATTCACCTCCTCTATTAGACCTTAACCACTTCAATTGCTTACTTGTTTCTTTCTCAACTCTTGCCTTATACAATTTGAACATTTGAAATGCATCAAATTTTTTTTTTAAAAACATCACAAACATCATTCTTGAGTAATCATCAACAAATACAATGAAATAGCGATCACCATAATAACTTTGAACTTTCATAGGACCACAAAGATCAGTATGAACCAACTCTAGTACATCATTAAATGAGTAAGACTTGCTTTTAAAATTTGACTTAGTCATTTTACCAACATTGCTTGCACATCACTTTATTAGGTTTGCTTAAGCTTGGTAAACCTCTCCTTTTCTTCCAACTAACCTTGATTATGTTATCAAAATTCACATGACAAAATCTTTTATGGCATAGCGAAATATCTTTAATCGTTGTAATCAAACATGTGTCCTCAATAGAATCCAGATAGAATAAGTTACCTCTTGTTTGTTTTCCAATGCTAATCAGATTTCCAACATCATCATAGATCTTCACCTTCTTGTTTTGAGTGTTATTTAGCTGAGCCACACTCAACAGATTGTATTTTAGTCATTGCTCCCAGTATGTATTTTCACAGCTAATCTTCTGCCGCTGCTCCTCGTTCCCCCATTTGCTTTCGCTTCGTCGACAGTGATAGTGAGCTCTTTTCCTCTCATCTTTTGAGACTCCTCAATCCTGCAAGTTTTACCGACTCTTGTGAGACCTCCATGTTTGACTTGCTTACGACGACCATTTGGAAGTCTGCCATCCTTTTCATACCTCAGTCCTTCACTTCCCCTCTACAGCAAACATCGTAATACTTGTTCTATGAACCAATGGTTCGATATTGACTGCAAAGCTTTTCATCGCTCAATGCATTCTGCTTTTGAGGCCCACTCCCCCTACTTTGCTTACCTTCGCTTCTCTTACCTTTATTTTCTTTGCTGTAAGAAACAATCCTTTACTGCTTCCCAATGCAAATCCCTTTGCTCCATGTTGACGTTGGTCTGCAACTCCCATATTTTTTGGTGCACCATTTTTCCCCGTTGTTCCCCTCTGCCCTCCATCCTTGACTTTTGTTCCCTCACCTCTCACACCATGACTCTTTATGACATTCTGGGGCAACCTTCTATCCACCCCATTCTGCTTCCTTTTTGCCACTTGCTCACCCCCTCTTGCATTTACGAGGCCATCAGATCCATGAGATGTAGTAGAGCAATGAATGAGGAGGGGTTCCAGGCTGGACTCATCAAGTTTGGTGCCTCAGTTCTGGGCCCCTAGCTCTTTATACTTTTCATTCGAGTGCACTGGGTTCTCGACTTCTTGGTCCAGGAATTTGATTTACCCTATTCACAAGACTAGTCTTGTCTCTGATCCTGGGAATTACAAAACCATTATGATTGGGCACACGTTTGCGAAATTTTATGCGACAACTCATAATGCTATGTTATCTAGCGAGCTTGATAGGAAAGGTTGTAGAGCTAGAGGGCAGGTTGGTTTTCGGGCCGACTATCAGACCATGGACCATATATTCACTTTACAGGTTATTATTGAGGAGGCTAGACATAGATCGATGAAAGTTTATTGCTGCTTTGTTGATTTTTACAAGGCTTGATGGCTCTTTTTGAGAGGCTTCAGGAGATTGGGATTTTTGAGATGCTATTTACTACTATTATGAGATTATATGAGATTGTGGTGGGTAGATTCAGGACCCCTGAGGGTTTCTTAGATCTGATCCATAGCACCATTGGGGTCAAACAAGGTTGTCCTCTCTCCCCTACATTGTTCGGCTTATATATTGATGAGCTTGAGGACTTCCTTTTGAAGTCATCATTCCCAGGTGATGGTTGTTACTTACACCAGGTTTTGATCTCCATTCTTCTTTTCATGGATGATGTGGTTCTTCTTGCTTCTTCTCCAGAAAGTTTATAGAGGCTGTTTGATGGTTTGGCTTCCTTTTGTGATCAATGACAGTTTGTGGTTAACCTGGGTAAGACTTGGGTTATGATCTTTAATTGCTTAAAGACTTCTCATATTCACTTCTTTTTGCAGGTACAGGAGATTGAGATCACTTCCTCTTACATGTATCTGGGGGTGAAGTTTTCTAGAGCTCGGTTCAGTATGAGACTGGCGATTCAATCTAGAGTTAATAACGGTATGGGTTCTCTTGCTACGCTTGAGAAACACTGCTTTAGACACCACTTTCAGGATACCTCGTCCAAGTTATCCCTCACAGCAGGAGTTGAATGAGCATGTTAGACTAGATATTTACAGACAGTACATTATCTTTACTTGGACTAACCTGCCTGCTAGCTTACGTCCGAGGATGACCTTCTATGGGGAGCACTTTTTGGAGATTTGTGATGGGATTATTGTTTTTCCTAGTTACCTATCTTCGCGGTGGTCTCATGCCTTGCATATCACCCTAGGGTCCTTCAGAGTTGGTTCTCACTGTCTTAGGGCTCAGATCGACCCTCATATTGATAGTGGAGAGCGAATTTGTAAGCTGTGTACTTTAGATGAGGTCGAAACAAAGACACTATTTTTTGTTGCCCTATCTATTATGAGATCAGAGGGAGATTTTATTGTCTGTTTCGGGATTGTTTTTCTCTTTCAGATTTCTTTAGTCATAGTGACCAGCGGTGTCTTGCACTCTATCTTTAGGAGGCCACCCTACTCCATGATAGCACTTTATAGTCACTACTTCCTCACCGACATACATCTACTCAACTCATTACTGCCTTTTTCACACCCTTATCTCCTTTATGTGGTGCGAAAAGGTCGTCTAGTTCTGCCAGCTCTTTGGGCATTCTAGGTCTACCAGTCCCCGTATCGGCTTCTTGCACTAGCGGCACTCCTCTACGAGCTCATAGAGACAGATCAGAGCTTCTATCCATCTGGAGTCGTATCCTTCTGTGAGTGATTTCTTTTTGCCAAGAAAGGACTCCTAGTCCTTGTCTTGACCTCTCTCTTTGTATCTTTTCTTTTTCTTAGTTTTGTTGTACGCTTTTCTCAGACACCATTTGGTGCTCCTGTTGTTAGCTTTTTTGTTGTAATCCTCCAGTCCCGTAGACCTTTTGGTGGTCTTTTGTTGGACATTAATATTATTATCTTATCTTATCTCATTCAACATAATGGAACCTTTTCCTTTTTCAAGACATAGAGCATCATTTCCAAGTTTTACAAATCCTCCATCATAATGTTCTATATTATCAAACTTTCCAATATCACAAGTCATATGGTGTGAACAACCACTATCGATAATCCATGTATCATTCTTACTAACTTGAGAAATGAGAGGTCTTTCATCTTCATAGCTCATCTTCTTCTGAGTCATCTTTCATAGCAACATAAAGAACTTCCTCACAATCATCTTGATCAGTTTCATACTCGGTGTCATCTTCTTCTGTTAGGTAACAAGACTTCTTTCCTTTGTCCTTGTAATCTCTATTTGTTTGGTATCTATTCTCCTTTTTGTCATTCTTATTATTCTTGTTCTTGTTAGGACATCTAGATGCAATATGACCAACCTTGTTACATTTAAAGTAGATCAAAGGTAATTTACCTTTATACTTTCCTTTCCCTCTCGCTAGTCTTTTAGCCAGCAATGCCTCTAGCTCTTCTTGTTCTCTCTCCTTTGATTCATAGTCATTTTCATCTTGACTGTAATGAGAATTCATTTCTTGAACTACGAATGGTTAATGATGACTTGAAAGCAATTTCTATCTTTGGTAAACAATCATCAAAATGTTAAGCTCAAATGCAGTCAACCTATTGACCAAAGTCTCAAGAGTAATAACATTACCTAGCATGGATCTCAATTCGTGAATAGCAGAAACTCTAATAGCTTAGATGCGTAATAGAGTTCTAAGAACTTTACTTACCTTAACTTCTTCACATATGATTCTAGCGGCTTCTTTGATAGCATTACAGCTTCCTTGAATCTGTTACTGTATTGCACAACGTTCTTGCATTCTTGCATTCTCATGTCATCAAACTTTCCTCTAAGACTTTCAACTTTTGCCCTCAATACATTCTGATCTCCTCCATGAACAAGTGTAAGTTTGTCCCACATTTCTGTTGTTGTAGCAGTCTTTGACATCATCAAATTCAACATTAGTTAGGAAAGAAGCTATCTCTATCATCAGGGTGTTGTGTTCTTACTTCTTTCTTTTCTCTCATCCGTTCAACTGTCATTGGTCCAAGAGGTGACGATGTGTAGTGATTGTCTAGGTAGTATAATGCATAGTCTCCAATTCCAGATAAGTACAGTCTCATGCTGATGAGATTTTAATTTCTCGATTCGATTGTGTAGAATTCTTTACCATCAACACTTCAGATCATACTACATGATCCATCATTAGGATGCAAGAGAATAAGAACATTTATGGATCATACTACATGCTACATTGTCCCGAAGGGAAGTTCTCTTTATTGAATTTGGGTACCTCTCTCTTATACATCTTCAGATTTTTAGCTTAAGACTTTCAAATTTATTCCTCCAAGCACCTTTTCTCTGATACCAATAGTTAGATAACTAAGGCGTGGGGCGTGGGGGGGTTTGAATCGATTATCCTCTGGTCCTTCAAAACTATTCTCAATACTTTTCACAACTCAAACTTATCAGCAAATTCACTCGGTAAACATATTAAACATGGTCAACTGCATAACATCATTAAATAACAATTTGGATCTTCTCTTTATGTCTTCGCTTAATCAACTCTTGACAAACTATTTTTCTTACTGAACTGTGTTCTTGCTTCACTAAACACCTCCATCACTAGATTAACATTATGCTTGGTTAACACTATTCTTGCTTGGCAACCATCCTTGCTCGATAACATCTTCTACTCAGTTAACATTGTTCTCCAACTTACTTAACCTTCCTCCTCTTATCGGCCACCATTTCTATCTCGGTGCAACTCATTGATTCCTTAACTGTTCACTTTACAATTTCATTCCTTTCGTACTAACCAAAATAACCTATTGGTGCATCATCTTAACACTTCATCAAATCATGTAAAACAATCAAACTGCTATTATCTTGCCAGAGACCAATTCATTAGTTGCCTAATTAAGTTCACATACTTAACATCACTTCTTCGTTTCATCTCGTCTTCACCATTCATTTCTCTATTCAACACCACATCCTTAAGATGATTTGCAACTTATATGAATCAATATTGCCAATCATCTTGACATCAATGACAACATAACAACTGATCTAACTCAATTCATAGCTCGGTTATCTGACCTTGTTTCTCATTAGCATCACTTGATTAGTCAAAGCAATTCTTCTCATTCATCAGCATCCATTGGGTCTAACAATATCTGCCATTGAAATGCTGTTTGCCTTCCAACATGATGTTGGTCAATGGAACCTTCACATTTTTTGAGACACGAAAAACTAGAGACTATGGAGATACTGATCGCACAAAGTTCTATGCACAAATTTCAATGCATTGAGACAAGCACAGATTTCAAATCTGCTGGCACAAAAATCAAGGCACAGATTTTGAGACAAACTTGTCAGAAGACCAAAAAAAATATGACGAAGACCTAGAAGAGATCTTAGAAAACCTAGAAAGATTCTGAAATCAGAATAAAATTCCAATTACATGGAAAATGAGGTACCTAGAAAATTTCAATGATGAACTATATGAGATCTCGAAAAACCCATCAAGAATTTGCAAGCACTTTTTCAAAACAATAAAGGACTTGAGAGTTTTGAAAGAAACCCTAGCCATTTTTGAAAAACCCAAAAAATTGCAGTTTTGACTGTAAAATATGGTGGAAATGTAAAAATGCTAGCCGCAGATTAAAGATAGAGGGTTTTAGAAAGCCTAGACGATGTCAATAATGGCAACTGCTGGAGAAAATCACACCACAAGACAAGAATCTGTCAACTCAGAAAAACAAACTTGCCTCCAGTGTCATGTCAAACAAGTAGACACTGACATATCACCTTGTATTATGCAAAGGTATTCATTGTGTGAAAACAAGATTTTGGATTATAAGATGTTAGTGAAATAATTTCTAAAATATTTTCCTCCACACAGTTTGGAGGGGTACACGTTTGGATATGTGGAGTAGAATGCCAATCCCACCACAATTTACTCCAACACTCAGCTGGATGCCACCTATTAACTGCTTTCTATGAATGCAAGAAATATTTCCAAAGTCTGTTACTCAACCACTCATAAATACTTTGCAGTATACAGGAGGATGTTCATTACTTTTAAATTTTTTGTTTGAATGTCTGAAAAATCGAAATAAGTAAATCTGATAGGAGTTAAAAAAGTAATATTTTCTGCTGCCCAGACAGTAGTTCATCATGGGGAAGATGATTTTCTTATCTAAACTATTCAAACAGCACACTCAGAACCCCCAGTCAGAGGTTGTACTTCTCCATCTCAGCACTTCTAGAGGTCCAATCATAAATTTTCTAGGAGGATGAGACACATTTGATTCCTTTTGTGACAACGATGCCACGAAAAACCTTATGTTCCATCCCTACAAATATAAAAGTTTTATATCAGCTTGATTTTTCTCCCTAGGAATATGCAAATTGTTATGCTAGGATGAAATAAGTCCCAGGCTGTTGGCAAAGTTTATAAAATGAAAGACTTGATATTTCAAATGCAGATGTTTGTGTGTTAGTGCTTCTCCTTTGTAAACTTGGACAGTCTAGGCTTAGAAGAGTTCAACAATAGTAAGGGTTTTCTACATTCCTCCACCTTAACAATTTACTTCAAAAGCCACAATAAGTATTAACTCTTAACAACTTGGAAAGTGATAGCACCCTTCCAATAGTAAGTGTGGATGGTTGTTTCGCAGATTCCACAGATATTTCTATCAAAATCTTTTTGTTAATGTCTGGTAGCTTTAGTTGGAAAAACTATGAGGCTAATATATATATATTAGTATGAGATATAATACATTTATAAAAATATATGAGATATTATATTATCATTTGTTATATTAATTAGATTATAATGGATAGACATGTCTCTCCATGTCTCTTCCATAATATAATTAAGAGTGAAATTGCTGCTATTGAGAAACATATACCCTAGAGGCAATGTTAATACATTTGCAGTGATCCTGATAAAATAACATGGTATCAAAGGCAAGCTGCAAATGTATATTGGTTTTCTCTGTTTGGAAGGGAAGCTTAGATTCACCTGCAAAAATCTCTTTCTGTTTGGGAGAATGGTAAAGCACGACGTGAATAGACCAAATTGGCATTTGAATGGTGGGGCATTTGCTTAATCTTAATGCCTGATGAAGTGCCTCTGATCAATGTTGTGTTGCCTGTTCGCGCTTGGGTGCTGACTTGTCTAAATGTTTTCTGGGATTGCTTATGAAATGCAGAAATCAACAAACAGAGAACACGTACATAATAACAGTCTTCGATCATTGTATTGCAGAGAATTCGGCAATGAATAGATTGTAGAGTCTGTCTGTCAAATTGAATGTACAAGATGAGCTTTCATAGGGTAAAGATCAACATAACACATAACTACTTAGATCTCTACGGTGATAACAAAACATAGTCTTCTACGTTGATAAGGGCACATTGACTTCTATTACAACTTTATAATATTTAACATCTTCATCAGTGAGAAATACTCAGCAACTTCTGATATTGTCCTAGCAATGTATAATAACGAAGACTTTGCTCAAATTGTGTAATAATAACAGAGTTATTAATATATTAGAACAAACACAATAGATTCGAAAAGGAGTGATTGAAACATTCATTCAAGCAAAGGATGCGGGAAGCATGGAATTTTATATTTGACTGAAGGCTCTGGCACTTGTTCACAAATACTGGTTTATTCCTATTGGTAGGAAATCACATAATTTACACCTCTCAAGATGTGTGAGGGGCTGCATTGGATGCAGCAATGAATTGATTTGGTAGTGAAAGATTTGACCCATAGTCATTTCTGAATTGAACAGGCTCAATATAAGCCTTGTTAGAGTTTGATGCATATTGATCTAGAAACCCAACAGGTTACTGGTCCACTGTCCTTTGGATATCAGTGGATCGTCAATGTAAGGATATCACTGGGAGATGGAGTTGATACATAGTGCATACTGTGTTTGACAACCAATTTGGTGGGGAGAGTGGACAAAACTGACATTGATTTAGTCGTGGAGGACGTGAATAATAATCCAAACCATTGTAATAGCACATAGCTCCTCTTGCTTATGAGAGGCAGCCACTAGTGTATGCAATTGATAAGGTACAAATCTTGGAAACCGATCCATGCATGTTATCACAAACTATTTAAATGACGAGCATTTTGATTCAAACAACATGATATCAAAGGAGTATAACACCACCTTATAACAATGAGCAAATAAACCCAAAAATATAAGGGCAAGGCACGTGAGGTATGTGATATTATAAGTTATATGTTTTATTAAATAGAAAAAGCTATCTTTATTAGCTCATGAAATTATTATATGATTTTTCATATATATATATATATATATATTTATGATATATGAATATCAAAAGAAATATATGATTGAACATTGAGAATTTAAATGGAATAATTATTTTCACAGTAATATGTTGAAAATATAGATTAAAGTTTATGCATACATAGATATTTATCTATATTATATTGAAGAAATCGTATATAAGAATGCAAAATTATTTATTATCTTTGAGTATCATGTTAGTCTCTCTCTTATTCTTTTATTTCAATATGTACTATAAGAGCTATTTGCCTTGATCTTTTCTGAGGACGCTCTTGCAAGAAAGGAGGATTCATATCAGACTCAGAGGGAGTCTGATGCTCCATCAAAAGCATCATTGGATGAGGAGTTCAGATGATTGATATTCAAAGGGAGTTCGAAAGTTCATATGTGTGACAATATGATTTTAATGAGCCTACCCCCTGTGTACATCATGAGGAAGTGATGACTTCCAAATGATATCTCTTGCATTTGCAAAAGTTATTGAAAGGTGACGATCTTACAATAACTTAATTTTCTATTATGATGGATATCTTATGGATATCTATGCAGATCATGATAGATTATACTTTAGCTTGGTGGATGTTTATATGGTATGCATTATGAGAATGCGTGTGCACATACCTTGTTAACATTTTCTTTTGAGTATATGGTGAGTGTTATGCAAATTGATGTTTAGGCGGCCATTACACGAAGTACTTGGTGAATGTCATGCTACTTGATGTTCTGGAGGCCATTACTCACAGTACTTGGTGAGTATCTTGCATCTTAACATTTTGGAGGCCATTACTCAAATAGTATTTGGTGAATATCATGTGTTGATATTTTGGAAGACCAATACTCATGATATCAAATGTGATATCAAAATGATGAATATCATATGTTGATATTCTGCGGACCATTACCTTATTGAATACATGGTGAATATCATATGTTGGTATTATGCAGGCCATTATTTAGAGTATTTGGTGAATATCATATGTTACTATTCTGAAGGCTAGTACTCATAATGTCAATTGTGATATCAAAATGGTGGAAATCTTCTGATCAAATATTTCCTTGTATGTGTCCTTACCAAAATTACCAATGGTGTAATATCTAACTTGTGTTTATCCTCCCTAGCTAAGAGGGAGTGTTAATGTTTGGTAGCTTTAGTTGGATAAACTATGAGACTAAAATGTGTATATTTATATTTATATATTAATTAGATTATAGTGGATAGACATGTCTTTCCATGTCTCTTCCTCAATATAATTAACAGTGAAATTGCTGCTATTGAAAAACATATACCTAAGAGGCAATGTTAATATATTTGCATGTGATCCTGATAAAATAACACTTTCAAATATGCATTCCCTATCCCATCTTTTGGTATCCATCTGACTCTCACTATGCCAACACATGTCAGTGTTAGAGGATGATTATAGACCCTAAACCCTCTTACTCTCAGGTTTCACCACTAACATCTTTTAGTTTACCTATGACAAAGGTGTGCTTCTCACCCATCTATTGTATTTAATGACAGTCATCTCCCTTATCTGTTGGCCAATTTAAAAAGACCCTAAACATTCTTACTCTTAGTTTACACCTGTTGAAGTGCATCTTACGACACTAATAACTTAGGTAAGTTTCACAAACAAACTTTATCTCTCTTCAAAGATGATTAAGTTCTGAAATAGAATTAATCCCAAGGCTTCAAATGTCAGGTCCTGAGGTACAGGTTAACATAGTTGGTCATTGTAGACACTCTTTTATAAAGAGACTTGCACAATGAGTTCGAAGAACTACGGACAGATTTGTGGACATAGGCGGTTAATGCTTATCTGGATTTAGTCAGATGCTACATGATCTTGCGATCAAGCTCTTTATTACCAATTTCAGTACTCAGATGTTCAACATCTTTAAAATTTTAGATCAGATGGAAAGAAAATGGAAAAACAACAAAAGGTCAGAAAGAGAAAGGTTAGAAGTTCTAATGTGGAAATTTAGCAGAATTGACATGCAAACCAACAAGATATCAGATAACTATTATATGTTTCATCAAATTGTTGATGTGAGTTTTATGCCAGTACAACATGTAGAACTGAGTACTTAGTATTCCAGGATGAAACAACAAATGTCCAACTCTCTCTTGATTAAGGAGGCTCATATGCTAGACAATGTATTTGGATTGTATGACCAAATGAGACAACCCCAAAGTTCTTCTTCTTAACTCAGTTGTAATGATGTGATATGCTGGTTATCACAAAAGAGACTTACACTATTCATTCAATGGATATCAACTACTTCAACTTATTCTAGCTACTTCCCACTAAACAAACTACTCAGGAATAAGGATTTATAAAGCTATTCTACTCCTAGAATGTAAAAAATTGTGGATGTCTTTGTGACCCTCCTAGATTTAGTTTAGCCATCGACATCAACCAAGCTAGTGCAATTTCCTAAGGTAGATATAAGATGTCCAAAGTATTGCCATTCCATTAACACCATCTATTGATGCATATCAATGTGTAAACAATAATCAAAGTAAAGCTCATAAATATGCCATCCGACCATGAAAGGCATATATACAATTAGGAAACAGGTAGAGGTTTGATCGGAGGGAGTGTTGGATTTGTAGCATCTGTCGGATATCTTCTATCTGATATTGCTCAAAAGGAATCACAGATACTCTCATAAATATACACATGTATCTATCTATCTATCTATCTATCTATCTATATCTATATATATATATATCTGTATGAGAGTATTTTAATTGACTATATTAAACTGATTCGATCTGTTCAAACCCTTTACATATGCAGCAATCATATCACAGTATGAATATGATTCCATTATTCACTATTATGGTGAGCCACTTCATTGTGTTATATCACTGATTGAGATCATAAGTTATGAATTGCTTAATACCCATCATGATCAGATTTCTTGAACCATCGAATATGATTTAGTATAATGGATCCTAACTAATGATTAAGGATAATTCTTAAGGGTTGTCTCATATAGAGACATGACCCTATGTGCCCAAAGGGCACGTTGGGCATGTTAAATCTGTAACTTATTAATCATACTGATCTGATAACAGATCGATCAGATTTGATATAGCATGATAAGTAAGGGATTAAGTCTTTGCCTTATAACCTTTGCAAGATTGGCGTCTATCCTTAGGAGTTTGGTTTAAATACTAATCTAACAACATTGTTTGTGTTTGTAATTAATATTTAATTATCCTTAGAAAGTTGCCGACTTCTAGAGGTTAGGCAAATGATGCTTGGAAGAGACATGTCCTTTCTAAGGACATGTCCCTTGACTCCTATACTTATAGAGGGTAAGGATGAAGTCTAAGGACACACAAGATCAAATACAAGTCTGCTCCTTAGTCATTACCGCCTTCATCAAATTGCAGAAGCAAAAGACAGAATTCTGAATTACATCTCTAATCCAATTAAAGGCTATAATTTGAAGTTATTCACAGCAAGCCATAAGGAGATAAAGAAGGTAGATTCCAGTTCATATTCAGTCCAAAGAATTTGCAAAAACTTTACATGGTATTAGAGCTCTGGTAGTTGAACCTAGGCTCTACAAAATTCGGTAAATCAGACTTTATATATATTTAGCAGCTCCTATTTTCAATGGCATATACAATCAGATCGGAGGACAGGATGGGAAAGAACACTTAGATGCCTGGAAATTCAGAATCATGATGATTCTAGAAGAGAATGATGTAAAACAAATTGTTGATAAAGCATCCAAGCAACCACCGGTTGAACCTCATAAATCCATTTGGAATAAAGGAAATAGGAAAGCGATTCAAATCATATTAGATGGAGTTAAAAATGATATCGTACCCATGCTTACAAAACATCAAACTGCATTTGATATGATGAATGCATTACAAAATGCATGTGAGGTCAACAATGCAAGTAGAGTTCTTGCACTGAAAAGGCAACTAAATCACATTCAGATAAAGAAAGGAGAATCAATGAATTCTTACTTCCTGAGGGTTGCCAACATTAGAGATGAATTGTCAAGTATAGGAACCATTATCAGTGACATAGAATTAACACTAATGGCTACAGATGGATTACTAGATTCATGGGAGACTTTTGCACAAGGAATAAGTGCCAGAGATAATCTTCCTGACTTCAACAGACTTAAGAACGATCGTCTGCATGAAGAATCCAAAAAACTAAAGAAAGGAGGGAAACTAAAAACAAAAGATGAAAAACTTCATGTTCTTAATACAAACTCCTATAAGGGCAAGAAGAAGCATTTCAAGAAGAAAAAGAGAAATCAAAAGAATGGGAAACCCAAGAAAGATCTATCCAAGATAAAATGTTTCAGATTTGAAAAGTTTGGACATTATAGATCTAATTGTCTTGAAAATTCTAAACAGCAAGCAAATTGTACAAATGTTATTAGGGAAAAAGATAACTATGATCCCGAGAATCGTGTATTGTAATCGTCACTATCAAATGAAATCTCAAGTAAAGCATGGGTAATTGATAGTGGATCTTCTAGACATATAACGAAATACAAAGAAGCACTAGACTCTTTATTAGAAAAGGTTAATGGCGAAGTTACCATTGATGATAATTCAACACATCCCGTCGAAAGAATTGGAAATTGCACTCTAAAGCTAAAATTTGGAAATTCTCTTCTTCTCAAAGGTGTACTCTACGTACCAGGAATCAAAAGAAATCTAATCTCAATTACAGCACTTGAAGATGATGGGCATAATGTTGCATTTGTGGACGACAAAGTAATAACTTGGGCAAAGAACTCCTCAATCAAGAAAGCAAAGTTGATTGGTTAGAGAAAAGGATATTTGTATGAATTGAATTCAGAATCTAGTCGACCTCGTCAAGCCTTAATTCATGAAGCTGAAGACAAATGAAATTTGGCATAGAAAATTATGTAATGACCCTTACTAATAGGATCACTAAAACATTGATTCTTTGTACAATTGAATTTCGTCAAACACTTGGCATGTAATCTGAACTGTACTACTAAAGAAAATGTACTATGAAATTTCGTCAAAAACTGGGCATGTAATTGAATACTGCTGGAAGTAAATTTCTGAATGTAGGAAATTGTTGTGCAACAGATCTAACAACTTGCTGATAAAATGATGCCCAAATGTACTACAACTAACTGAGACAAATTCACAAACAATTGGCAAGAAATGTAAAGGTATAGCTGGAAACTTAGAAAATTGCCATAATGCTAAATACTGAAAATATCTATCATTCAAATCCTTCTTCACCTTCATACATTGGATCATTACAATGAATGATTAACTCGGTTAAGTCCTTGGCATTAATCATGAAATTCAACATTCAATATTTGACCAAACACAATGCAATCAATGTTTTCAACACAAGAACCTGGGGAATGCTGACGCTGCCCAAATGTTGAGAAAATACCAATTGCCGTACAGGCCTGTACATGGATGCTCCAATCACTATTTTAATCACTGCTTGGAAGTGACGAAACAGGCCTAGACTTAGTCACCATAACCCTGGGATCACTGCAATTTCCCTGTGCAATTTTTATGAATTCTTTAGATTGCTGGGAAGCCGATTTGTTTTACAATTTTTAATTGAATTTTATAGATAGTTGAAACTGCCTGGTGCCAGTATTTCTTAACCTTTTAACTCCACCAAAGACTGCCAAAAATTAGCCCAGACTAGATTGGATCAAACCCAACTAACTGTGATCAATTTTTTGTTTTTAAAATTTTTTTTTCCTTGCCCTTATTTGTTGACGAAAATCACCCAATTAGGAACACCTAGGGTTTAGGGGGTCAGCCAAACCATCAACAAGTGGTAACACTACCCTAGGAAGGAGTTTCCAACTGAAATAAATGGCTTTGCCTGTGAATTTGAATTTCAGTTGCTGCTATAAACCCTGCTAGTAAATGCCTCTAAAATGATGTAGGAATGCAAAATGAAATCGCTTTTCCTCTCTTGCAAATTTCAACCCTTCTTAGATGCCCTTTCTTCACCAAAAAACTGATAATTTCCTGAGTATAACAAACAACCAAATTCCAGTTAGCTGAAACAAGTAAGTACTTCGAAATATGCAACTAACTCCTTGAGATGAAACCCTCCAGATGCTGGCCCTTGGCCACAAATTATGCTCCGCTTGAGATAGCTGGATACTATCTCCAAAGTGCAACCCTTCAGAGGATCTTTCAACCCCTCAGTTATGCGATCTATTGGGAGGTATCGTTCCCAAAGACCAATTGAAAATTTGCAGACCTAGATGGTGCCACAAATGCTCATGAGATAGGTAGTAGAATCATCAAATCTCGTCCATGCAAATGAGAGGCCAAGCCCTCTATTTATTCACTTTTCTAAGAAGTTACTAAGAACTTCTAGAAGCATCCATTATAAAAACTCATTGTAATGCACTTTTATAATTAAATAACTTTATAAAAATAAAAAGTGCAACTCAACTTAAAATTATAACATGTAGGCCGCGTATAAAAAAGTAATGATAAAATAATATCTCCAAGAGCATAATAAGCCATCCAATCCTCAAATAAACGCCATAATGACCCTCTCATCACAACCACCAGTCTACGAGAGTCCGTGATAGACTGATTCAGCACGCAAAACGATGTCAACCAAAACGGGGACATTACAGATTAGGGCATCTAAAATTCAAAACTTTATCAACTATGGAGAAGATGGTTACTAGTTTACCTAAACTCAACAAAGACCACTCAAGCATATGCAAAGGGTGCGCACTGGGTAAGCACACCAAAAGTCCATTTCATGATAGCACTAGAAAAATAAATAATGTTTTGGAATTAATTAATTCAGATTTATGTGGACCTATGTCTGTTCCTTCTCTTAGAGGATTCTGGTATTATATTTTGTTCATAGACGACTTCTCTAGGAAAACATGGATTTATTTATTAAAATATAAAGAATAAGAAGAAATCCTAAAGAGATTTAAAGAATTCAAAACATTAACTAAGAACTTATCAGGACATAAAATTAAAACTCTTAGAACTGATAACAGAGGGGAATATACCTCAGATTTGTTTAAAAAGTTTTGTAAAGAATCAGGAATTAAGAGGCAGTACACTATTCTTTATAATCCAAAACAAAACGGGGTAGCAAAAAGAAAGAATAAAACAATTATAGAAGTTGCTAGAGCTATGATATTTGATCAAAATCTAGAATATTATCTTTGGGCAAAAACCTCTTGTAATGCCATCTATATTCAAAACAGAAGCCCACATTCTTACCTTAGAGATAAAACTCCTGAAGAAGTATTTACTAAGGTCAAACCTGATATAAGCCATCGTAGAATTTTTGGGTGTCCTGTATATATTCATATTCCAAAAGAAAATAGAACTAAACTAGAACCCTCTAGGAGGAAAGGTATTTTTGTAGGGTATAGTGAAACATCTAAGGCATATAGGATTTTTATACCTGGACAAAAAAGTATTGAACTTAGTAGGGATGTAATTTTTGAAGAAAATCTAGCGTTTAGAAAAGCACTAAGTTCTGAAGAACCTTCTCCTTTACTTAGTTCTGAAAGAAATAGCGAGTCTGAGTCTTAGAGGAAGAACTTAGAAGAAATTGAAGACGAAATTCAAAATCTAGATCTTGAAGAAACTCAAAATTCAAAGAAAAGACCACTTTGGGCCATTAAAATAGTAGAGGAAGCACAAGACTTTGCTGCACCTTTTGGAACAATCAAAGAAAGCAAACGACTTAAAAGGTTTTCTAGTTATAAAACAAACATGAATGATTTGTCCAAAATAGAACCAACCAATCCTTCCGATGCTATTAAACATACAGCCTGGAATGAAGCTATGATAGA
The DNA here is from genome assembly GCA_028749045.1 of Cupressus sempervirens. Taxonomy (NCBI): domain Eukaryota; kingdom Viridiplantae; phylum Streptophyta; class Pinopsida; order Cupressales; family Cupressaceae; genus Cupressus; species Cupressus sempervirens. Next base: position 151,475,242 of record CM053790.1, read on the forward strand.
AGAATACCAATCCATTATGAAGAATGATGTTTGGGAAATTGTTCCAAGACCTAAAGGAAAATTTGTTGTTTCTTCCAAGTGGATATTTAAAATAAAGTATGCTGCTGATGGTAGTATTGAGAAGTATAAAGTTAGATTTGTAGCCAGAGGATTTTCTCAGAAAGAAGGGATTAATTATGAAAAAACCTTTTGCTCTTGTTGCCAGATATACCTCCGTAAGAGTAGTCCTAGCAATTGCAGCATTGCAGGGATGGAAAGTACATCAGATGGAGTAAAAACAACATTTTTAAATGGAAAGATTATAGAAGAAGTTAATTTGGAGCAACCTGAAGGATTTGAAACTCATGATCCTAACACCTTTGTTTGCAGGCTCAAGAAAGCTCTCTATGGGCTCAAACAGGCTCCAAGGGCCTGATATGAAATAATTGATAAGTATCTCACCAGCTAGGATTCTCTAAGAATGAAGCCGATTCAAATTTATATTATAAAAGAGATAAAGATGGTATGGTAATTCTGACACTGTATGTTGATGATTTACTAATAACAGGTGATGATCATCTTATAGATCAATGTAAGAAAGATCTAACTAGAGAATTCAAGATGAAAGACTTGGGACTCCTTCATTACTTCCTAGGACTGGAAGTACGATAGAATTCTGATAGTATCATACTTAATCAAGGGAAGTATATATCAGACATTTTGAAGAGATTTGGAATGTGGAATTGCAAGTCTATGTCTTCTCCAATGGAGACTAATCTACATAAACTTAAAGAAGTAGCTGCAGAATCACCTTCTATAGATTTTACTCTCTATAGACAGATGATTGGGTCCCTTATGTACTTAGTAAATACAAGACCTAATACTTGCTATGCTGTTAATGCCTTAAGCCAGTTTATGTGTTGGCCAAAGGAGATTCACCTAGTTGCAGTTAAACATATTATGAGATGCTTACAAGACACTCTTGATTTTGGACTCAAATACGAGAAGGTTGGCTTAGATTTACATGGATTCACTAACTCAGATTGGGGTGGAAGTGTAAAAGATAGGAAAAGAACTTCAGGATTCTATTTCAGTTTAGGATCAACAATGATATCTTGGATATGTAGAAAGCAGTGTTCAGTAGCTCAAAGCTCCACAGAAGCTGAATACGTTGCAGCAGCAATGGCCTCTCAAGAAATAGTTTGGCTAAGGAAGTTACTTGTGGGATTATTTGGGCAAGCTATGAATCCTACGATTATTCATTGTGGTAATCAGAGTTTCATCAAGCTTTCAGTGAATCTAGTTTTTCATGACAGGTCTAAGCATATTGAAATTCCTTACCATTATGTAAGAGATACGGTAGACAAGAATTCTGTAAAATTAGAATACATTGGGAGGATGTGGTTTCATGAATTGTTGTGATGATATAGTTTCATTAGTTTGAATCTTGTAAGGTCTTCGTCAAGTGGGAGATTGTTGGGATAAGGTGACCCAACCTTACCACGATTTATTGCTTTATTTGTGCTTTCTCGGAAAGTTGCTAAATGAAGCTAGATTCTTCCACAAGAAAAGACTTGGAGTAGAAAAACAGAAAACTTCTGTTTTTTGGCGTTTTATTCTCTTGTGCTTTGTTTTTATGCAAGAGTTGTGCACAAAGGAAGTTTCTAAATAAGTTGTAGATACATTGAATGTAGACGCTTTAGAGATTGTTTCTTTTTGTATAAAAGCTTTATAAATACAATGAGTTGCTGAAGAGATGAAAGAGAGAGATGAGAAGCTATTTGCACAGGGTTATGCTGTCAAATTTTCTATAGAATGGAGCAAGATGTAAATCTCCATGTGAAGGCTGGAAATGTATTGTAACTTGTTGCTAATAATACATTAGCTTGATGGTTTGGAGGGTGGAGTTTTTACCTGGAAAGGTTTTCACCATGTATATCTGTGTTCTCTATTCTGTCTCATTCTTCTAGTTTCATGATTGTAGAATAATAATCTGTATCTCGTAATGCTTCTGGAATTTATTTAGATCGGTCAATTGCAATCACTTTGCTTTGAAGTTTTAATTGTGGGAAATCAACTATGTTTGTTTCCGCTTTTATGGCATAGTAGTATGCACTTGTCTTTGCTTATTAGAAGTTGTTCAAGGAACTATTGGATATAGGATGTGCATACTAATCTCAAATGACTTTCTGGGGTGCTCTCATTTCCCTTTAATTGGTATCAGAGCTCAATTTTGTGAATTGCATGTGACGATTCACAAAGTTTCTAGTTCTGGGTATTTCTTCTATTAAGATTTCTTATCTTGCAGAGCTTGAAGAAGTTTGGTTTGAAGAAATTGACTGATAATTAACCCTTTGATGAGTGGAAGTCTTGTAGTTGATTTATTCTTTTAGGAGATAGCAGACATTTCTTGAAGGATGGCGAAGACAGAGAAAATAGAGTTGGTCATGTTGAAATGACATTGATTTGGAGCTCTTGATTGGAGGGTGGGGTTTTTACCTGGAAAGGTTTTCACCACGTATATCTGTGTTCTTTATTCTGTCTCATTCTTCTAGTTTCATGATTGTAGAATAATAATCTGTATCTCGTAATGCTTCTAGAATTTATTTAGATCGGTCAATTGCAATCACTTTGCTTTAAGGTTTTAATTGTGGGAAATCAACTATGTCTGTTTCCGCTTTTGTGGCATAGTAGTATGCACTTGTCTTTGCTTATTAGAAGTTGTTCAAGGAACTATTGGATACAGGATGTGCATACTGATCTCAGATGACTTTCTGGGGTGCTCTCATTTCCCTTCAATTGGTATCAGAGCTTAGTTTTGTGAATTGCATGTGACGATTCACAAAGTTTCTGGTTTTGGGTATTTCTTCTATTAAGATTTCTTATCTTGCAAAGCTTGAAGAAGTTTGGTTTGAAGAAATTGACTGATAATTAACCCTTTGATGAGTGGAAGTCTTGTAGTTGATTTATTCTTTTAGGAGATAGCAGACATTTCTTGAAGGATGGCGAAGACAGAGAAAATAGAGTTGGTCATGTTGAAATGACATTGATTTGGAGCTCTTGATTGATAGTAGAATACTTCCTGATGCATTGGTATTGGAAGATGTCTCTTTTGTTACCTATAATGCATAGAGGTTATGGAGTTGATCATTGGATGATCTGGAAGCTTTTGGATAATGTATCTCTCTTAGATGCAGGTACTAGTAGTGGTTGTAGAATTGGTCTACAAGTGGGCCTGGAGTTCCAATACTATATTTTCCTCTTGGATGCTTATACATGCATGGCTTGGATTCTTGTTCGTGGGATCTGAGGGGTTTATAGATTTTCCTAAAAAATCTATGGCGATGTTCATCTATGTATGATAATCCATTATTCTGGGTTCAGTTTGTTGGTATTTTTTTTTCAGATTTTAAGTCTTCCAGATGAGAAGTGGATGTGGATGTGCATAGGTGTTCTTAAACATAATGTTTTTTGCAGGTTTTGCATGCTGAAATAAAAAATTTGTGGTTTTTGTGGATCTACTGAAGAGCTATTTTCTTGACTCTTGTTCCTTTAGAGTGGTACCAGATGAGATAGTAGTAGCCTACATGCATGCATTCTTTGTGCATGGTGAGAGGAGGTGTTTTTTCTTTCTTTGCATGGAGATGTTGGTATGTGATCAGTCGCTCAACATTTCTATGATGATGCTTTGTTGGATTCCTGGACTATGGTGCTCGATGTGGACATGATTGACAAATCAGATTTGTGCTTAATCTGGTGTTTGAGTCATGTTGTCTACATGATTATTCTATTTGATCTCATTTGTACATGTCTCTAATTTGATAGTGGGTTTGCATGTTGCAATGATTGGATTTACAAGTTATGCAGTTAGGTGGGTAGGACACTCATTTAATTGCAGTTGGATAACTTGGATGTGGACTGTCTATATACACTAGATTTGATTCAGTGTTGGTGCAGACTTGTTAGCTGGCCTTGTTTGTGGTCACTTGTGCATTTGTGTGGTTGCTTTGGGATGAGAGGATGGATGATATGTGAGTACTTGGATAGTTAGTTATGGAGTCCTATAGCATGGTTATTTTCCTTAGTGTGGAGATCTTGGTTTTCACTCAGTGTGATGTGTGGGCTTGGATGATTTTCAGATTTGGAGGATGGTGTGTCATATGCGTAGATAGCTCAGTATCACGTTTCACTGGGAGCTTTGGTAGTGGCTGTATTTTTTCATCATATGGTGATGGATGATCTTCTTTACTATTGCAGATGTTGGAGGATGCCTTAGATCCTATTGCTACAGAAGGGTCTTTCACATTTGTTGGTTCACTAGTTGGAGATGGTATCTTCATGTGATTGGAGATGTTAACATTTTTAGGATTCAAGGGGTCCTTGGTAGAGATGTTGTTTATGCTTTTATTTGATATCTTATCATGGTGGCTTTTATGTCATGGTTTTCTCTTTATTACGTTAGAGTTGTGACATGATACAATTATTTGATATGATCACATGAAGCATGTTATCTCTTTGGAGGAGATGGTTTAGATCATAATGTCATGCTTATGTTCCTAATTCCATGGTTGGAGCTTTGACATTGATCTTGATTTAGTTTCTTGGTAGAGTACTTTGATCATTTGCTTGATAGTTCATGACAGTGCTATATTGCAGTGGAGTTTTGCATGGAGTGATTGATTATAGGTGCTTGTGGATACTTGGAGACTTAGGTGAGGCTAGAGTTCTCTTGAGATGAGAGACATGTTGTTGAGATGTATACTCTTGATGAGATTTCAACAGAAAGTCCAAGGAGCCTACACCTTTGTTGGACGTGAGTTCAATAGAGACCTATGGGGAGTTTGTTCTTGGATAAGTCACAGGGTGACTTGCATATCTTGGAGGAGCATTCTAATTCCCCGCTCTGGGTCTACTTGACAGTTTATCACTTGAGAGGTATTGCCCAATGTTACTTTCAGCTGCTTTATCTTTTCTTTCATATTCATGGATCTTGAGCTGCAGTTAGATGGTTCTGGAGGATTCATTGTGAGAGATGGATAACATGGTTATCTCCTTGAGGTGTATTTTCATTTATGATGACAACAGGAGATGGTAGTGGGCTGATTTTCTAAAATGGGGATGGAGTTGTTTGATCTTCTTTGAGAGGCTTATATCCATATAGATTCATGATATCATGTTTGATCTCTTGAGGTTGAACAATTTTGGATGTTGTTGTGGCTTTTCTCTTGGGGTTGTGAAGGAGATCATACTTGGCACAATTGACATTGTAACATACTGATTTTCCTAAATGAATTTTAATTTTGAATCAATTGATTCCCTAATTAATATCACATGACATTGATTTCCATTAACTGTTTATAACCGAAGTAAAACTCTATTCAATATATTCAGCTGAAAGTAACTAATATTCTTGAAATGAAATATCTAAAAATACAAAATGAGATAATTATGTATTGCGATCATTTAACTACTTCTAAATATCCAGCTGGAATTAAATAACAGATGTTCTTGAAATGAAATATCTATCTAATTACAAATTGAGATAATTGCGAACATTTAACTTCTTCTAGTTAAGTAACAACTATTTGTAAAGTAATTGACTTTCATCTTGAAATGAAACAACTAAACATTCAGAGGGTTAAAGAACATACAGTATAATTTGAGAAACTTCTTTTACTTGTTGTCCAAGCCTCGACATTGGTGAGAGGAGAAGCATTGACATAGGCTTAACCTCCCAATTGCAGACCATTACTTATGCCCACTTATTCTAAACTAATAGAATGGCCCTCCCTACCTCAGGATCGGGCTTGGGATGTTCATAAGTCCAACCATCAGAGTATTCAGGTGGGTTGAAGTCCCAACAGTTATTTGCCATAACTGAAGCGTCTAGACATTCAACAAAGATCACTTGCTCGGGAAATCTGCCTAATTCCACCCTAGCCAAGGATTTCAAAATGTGGGTCGACAAACCCGATCTCCACCAACTCGACTTGATAACATCTTACATAAGTGGAACATGCATGAGCTAAAGTAATGTTTTATATATTGTATTTATTAATACTGATGTCAACCTCATTTTGCAGGTTCTCGACACCTCACCTTATTCAGGCCTCCAAGCCGATGATTCCCAGGTGTTATCATATTGTAATTGCAGCAGAACATTTCACCTTCTTCACCATACTCTGGCATCAACGCCTGGTAAATTCATCGGTGTTCTGATTTTGAGATATTCTATTCACCATTATGAAATATGATTGGAAGTATTTGGATTTATACATATTTGACAAAATGCATGGTAGGGTTTTCATTATATGAACATAATACAAATGTATATATAAGCATTCAAATGGAATTATCAGACATGGATTCGGTATCACAATCTTCTTACTACTGTTGTTACAATATATGGAAAGAAAACAGAGAACTGGCGGAAGCTTAGAGCATACAAAAAAACTCAATTTTGTTGTGCATCGAACTTGGCATTAAAAGAAAGTAAAAATAATATGTGACAGAGCCTTACGTGACTCCTCTAATTGAATTGGAAAGACTGGCGCTGGACTGAATCTTTGGTTTTTGAATTGTGATCCGTGGCAGATATGTTAAGGAAGTTCGGACAAATATGAATTCGAACTCTCAGCTTTGTTACTTCGGTTACCGACGACAAATGGTTCTTAAAGGCTGAAGGCCAAATAATTGGATGCATGATATGATTATGGAAGTCTAAGAAATAAACAAAAGCTTGACTCAATGGCTTCCATCCGTTACAAGAAACCATTTGAAACCATTCAAATCGATTTTAAAAAAGAGAAAAGAAAAGAGGAGGAAAGAAAGAAAGAAAATGGGAAGTTTAAAGGTTATTATTATTATATTTTCTCATCTATGCTTATGTGTATGTAATGATAGGGTGGCATCATTGGATTATTATTTATAATGTAATGGTGTCATCTTATTATTATTTACATATGATCATATTTGAGAATGTAAAATAATAATTAAATAATATTAATATTTGATAATTCTTTAAAGGTAATAATTTATGTTTATTTTACATTATTTATTATAATGTTCTACTTTATAGCTCATGTGGTTCCACCATGAAATATGTTGCCAAGTCCTAGTAACCTTGCCAAGATAGTTTTAGGTCAAACCTGTTGATTCTGATGATAGAACTACTTGACCATCCCCTTCCGATGACCTTGTTTAGCAATGCTTTACCTCTCTCTTCAGTCTTCTTGTAATTAATCAAAACAACATTCTTGCCAAGACATCAATTCAAGATTTATAAATTGCTAATTCAAAATCATCAAGTGACCATTAGGGATTTCATCAATGTTAGAATAACTAACTCTGCATGTTCATCGTATATACAACAACTATAATTAACTAACTTACTTTCACATGATCACGAATAAATTGATACAACGGCTATAATTAACTCACTTTTATATGATAAATAAATTGATACAACGACTATAATTAACTCAATTTCACATGATCATGAAGAAATAAATGACTATAATTAACTAACTCAATTTCACATGATATGAAGAAATAAACAACGGCTATAATTAACTAACTCAATTTCACATAATATTGTTTCGTTAAATTAACGACTATGTTCAACTTAAAATTTAGGGCAAAATTTGGGATGTAACATACCCACCCCCTTAGATTTTTTATCATCCTCGATGAAAATAATAACAAATTGTACTTAATTAGTTAAAATAAAAGAAATAAAGTATTCAATTTTCAACTTCAGAGAAAAGGTAGGGATATCTTCGAAAAATATCATCATAATCTTCCCAGGTGGCATTATCTTCCGTATACTGGTCCCACTGGACCTTGCACTATGTTATTTCTCAATTTCATAAGTGTAGCTTACGTACCTCGAGTATTTTGATCGGTTTTACCTCTACCACTCCTAGCTCTCGCACCTGCAGTAATTTCTAATCAATCATATGCTCATGGTGACTAATATACTTTTTAAGGTAAGACACATGGAAGACGTCATGCATCTTGGCAAGGGCTGGTGGTAAAGCAATCCTGTAAGCCACTGGGTTGACAACCTCTAAAACCTCAAAAGGTCCTACATATCTAGGGGCTAATTTCACATTCTTGCCAAACTTGATAGTACTCTTCTGAGGTTTAACTCTTAGTAACACCTTGTCCACTACTGAGAATTCTCTGGGTGTTCTTTTAGCATCAACATAACTCTTTTGTCGGTCATTCACTTCCTTCAATCTTTGACGAATTTGAAGTACCTGTTCTTCCATTTCCTGAAGCATTTTAGGCCCGACAATGAACCTATCTTCCAATCGATTCCAACTTACTAGAGTTCTGCACTTACGACCATACAAAGCCTCAAAAGGAGCCATTTTAATTGAAAACTGATAAGAGTTATTATATGCAAATTCAACCAGAGGTAAGTATGTTTCCCATTGATACTGTCGATCCATGCAATATACCCTTAAGAGATCCTCTAATACTTGATTTACTCGCTTGATCCAACCATCTATCTCAGGATGATAGGTTGCACTTATATTCAATTTGGTGCCCAAGGCTGTAAATAATGTTTGCCGAAATCTGGAAGTTATCTTAGCATCCCTATTTGAAATAATCTTCTTTGGAATCCCGTGTAACTTGAAAATTTCTTTTATGAACTTATGAGCAATTTCAGGTGCTCCATCAGATAAATTTCCTGGTATGAAATGAGCAACTTTAGTCAATCTGTCAACCACGACCAGGATAGTGTTGTGTCGATTTCGAGTCATAGGTAATCCTTGTACAAAATCCATAGATATTACTTGCCACTTCCACTTGGGTACCTTGTTCGGATGCAACAAACCTACTGGATACCGATGTTCAGCCTTCACTCTCTGACATTCTAAATAACTTGCTACAAACTTGATTATTCCCTTTTCATTCCCTTCCAGAAATACAAAGGTTTTTATATCAAATAACACTTTCATTACTCCTGAATGTCCTGAGTATGGAGCTGAGTGATATTCACCTAAAATCAATCTTCGGAGTTTAGGGTTATTTGGCACATAGATTCTGTGTCGATATCTTAACAATCCATCTTCTTATAGGCTAAACTTTGAATACTTGGGATCCTGCGGGTCTCTAATAAGTGCCATGTTGATTTCTATATAAAAATCATCATGTTCCAAATGTTGTAAAATTTGGTCACTCAACCTGAAATTTACCATAGTCATTGCCAAGATGCGTCTTCTCTGGCTTAGGGCATCAACCAACTTGTTTTCCTTTTTTTTTAATTTAGCTTATGTCAAACTCATAATCTGCTAGAAATTTTAGCCATCTCCTTTGTCTAGCATTAAGATTCTTTTGGATGAAAATATATTTTAAACTTTGGTGATCAGATCTAAGCTCAAAAGGTTTTCCAATTAAATAATGCCTCCACATTTGCAAGGCATGCACTAGTGCTGCTAGTTCCAAATCATGGGGTGTGTAATTCTGTTCATGATTTTTCAGTTTCCTAGACTCATAAACAATGACTTGTTCCTCCTGTATTAACACACCCCCTAAACCTTCACCTAATGCATCAGTGATAACTACAAACTGTTTCTGTGGATTGGGTACCCTCAAAATAGGTGCAGTAGTCAATTTTTCTTTCAAAAACTCGAAAGTTGATTGACACATTTCCGTCCAAACAAATTTCTTCCCCTTCCTTTGGAGTGAAGTGATTAGATAGGCTATCCTTGAGATATTTTTGACAAATTTTTTGTAGAATCCAACTAATTCCATGAAACTCCTGTTCAGATACATTTTTAGGTATGGGCCACTCTTTAATTGCTTTTATCTTAGATGGATCTACTGCTATACCTTGTGCTGAGATAATATGCCGTAGGTACTGAATTTCCTTATGGTAAAAAGTACACTTAGATAATTTCCCATATAACTTGTGTTCTCTAAGTCTTTGCAGAACCGTCTCTAAGTGTCTCTGATGTTCCTCTTCATTCTTGGAGTATATTAAAATGTCATCTATAAAGATCAATACAAATTTGTCCAAACAATCCTAAAATATACTGTTGATTAAATTCATGAAAGCTGTGGGGACATTAGTTAATCCAAACAACAATACTGTAAACTCATAATGTCCATACCTAGTTCTGAAAGCAATTTTATGTATGTCCTCATCCTTAATTCGCAGTTGATGGTATCTTGATCTTAGATCAATTTTTGAAAATACAGTCGCCCCCTTCATTTGGTCAAAAGATCATCTATCCTTGGCAATGGGTACCGATTCTTGATGGTGACTTTATTAAGCATCCTGTAATCTATACATAGTCTCATGGTTCCATCCTTCTTTCTTACAAATAACACTGGGGCTCCCCATGGTGAGACATTAGGTTAGATCATCTTCTTATTCAACATATCCTGCAATTGAAGTTGCAACTCCATTAACTCCGTGGTGGCCATTCTATATGGGGCCCTGGATATGGTTTCGCTCCCAGTATCAAGTCTATGGTAAAATCAAATGCTTGGGAAGGGGGTAATCCAGGAAGTTCCTCAGGAAACACATCTTGATAATTCTTCAAATAGGGATATTTTTCTTGGAAAGATTCTTTTAATTTTTGCCTAATTTCTCCATCTTCATAAATGTAATCATCCCCATATGTGGATATTTTAGGCTCTCTTGTATCTTCAATCTTAATTGCGAAAATTTCACAGCCTCTTCTCCCATATCTCTAAAGTTGCATTGTAGAAATCTGTTTTGGTTTGATTTCATATTTAATCCCTGAAATGTTTGTGGGTCTACCTTGATCATCCACACAATTTACAGTTTTGGCAAGACAATCTATCTTAGCCTTATGTTTCCTGAGCCAATTAATTCCAATGATAATGTCATATGACCCTAGCGGAGCTACATATAAGTTCAATTCTGTAGAGAAATTCAGAAAATCAACCTGAGCTTCAAACATACATTGCTCTACCTTGGCCCTTGACTAGTTTGCATACTCGACTGTCCATGGTTTTTCCATAAAACCAAATCTTTTAAAAAATCTACTTAACTGCCTAGGTGATATAAAACATTCAGTTGCTCTAGTATCAATTAATATGGATACAGGGTTTCTATAAATCTTACTCGGGGTTTCAATGGGACCTATCTGCAGCTCTGCTTGCCTGTTATCCAAGGCTGCATGAATCCTTTGTTGAAAGACTTGTTGCTACTGCGGCAAAGGTGGATACTGTGACTGGCTGAAGTTAGGGCACTGCTTCTTATAATGATTTCCTCTGTAGATAAAACATCCTCCCGGTGGTCCTTTCTTCTCATTATTTCTGTCGTTTTTGTTCACATAAAAATTACTTTTGATATCTCTTGTTCCACCGCTTTTATTTTCAGGTTTGTTAGTCTTATAATCCTTAAATTGTTTTTTCGGCGGTCCAAAATCAATGCCTTCTGAATTCCAGGTAGTCTTTCTTTTTTTGTCCCGAATGGAGTCATCCTTTCTAATCTTATGCTCTTGTCGGATAGCCTTTTCTAAAGCCTCTTCCATGGTCCGTGGTGCAAGAACATCAACAACTCCTATCCTATTATTCAATCCCATGATAAACTTTTTCGTCTTCAGATTGGTGTCTTACTGATAAGGTGGTATGTATTTAAGCAACTGAATAAACTTCTCCCAATACTTATGCACTGACAAATCTCCTTGTTTTAAGTTCTGGAAATCCAAAAGTCTCTGATCATAAAAGGTACGAGGCAGCCATCGTTTCCGAAATATGCCCATGAATTTCCCCCAGGTGATATTAGTAGTTCTAATGTTTTGCTCGACCTTAGTGTTTCCCCACCAAGTTGCAGCTTCCCTGGTGAAATGATATATACCCCATAGTGCCTTCGAGGTCTCAGAGAAGTTTCTAATCTCAAAATATTGCTCCATTTCAGTCAACCATGCTTCTGCTTCTTCTCCAGACTCAGAACCAAAAAACTTAGGTGGTTTTATTTTCTTTATGTCTGCTGATAAATCAGCTACTATTTCTTTCTTCTTTTGCTTTACTATTTGTTTGGGAGAGGGGGTTTCATTATGTTCAGAGACTTCTGTCTCTGCTCTAAAAGTGGGTGTGGTTTACACTTCTTCATGATGTTGCCCCATCTGGGCTGCCATTTCACTCATCCTCCTTTCCATGGTTTCTAGTTTTAATTGCGTTTCTTGCAAAATTTGGAGTAGCAGTTCATTGGAAGATTGGGGATTCTCGCGTATAATATCTTGATTTTCTGCATTCCCGTTGTTATTCATTTTTTTATATTTTAGATTTTCCACATGTTAATTTACAATTGGGTTATTTCGCAGAAGGAAGAATTTCAAAAGAAAAGAAATAGAGATAGAGTCTAATATCACATATTTCCAATAACTTAATTTTATTTCCATTGCTCAATTAAGCAATTTTATTTACAAAATTTTCCTCTACTGAGGACATTTACAGAACATTTTAATCTTGCTTTACAGCATTACATTTTGGTTCAGCTTGGTACATATCTCGTACCATCCAGGATCTATGAAATTGTAATAGGGGGCTGCTTTGCTGAGTATTTCAGCTTTGTATCAGCTTGCTTCTATAAGCTGCCTTTTTGGTCCACCTGACTCTTTTCTTTTTCATTCGTTGAATTGCCTGATTTAGGGTTTCATTATCTCGAGGTTTAGAACAATAGGAGTAGTCATACTTAGTCATGTTTCTAATAAGATAGGGAAAGATTGGATGCTAAGTTTTCTTGCCGGGTGTTTTACGTACTAGCATACTGTAGTCATTTTAGATCTCCATTAAGTTTTTAAGAAGGTGATGTGTCCTAGGTTCAGTGTCGAACCTAGCACTCTGATACCATATGTAACATATTGATTTTCCTAAACAAATTTTAATCTTGAATCAATTGATTTCCTAATTCATATCACATGACACTGATTTCCATTAACTATTTATAACTGAAGTAAAACTTTATTCAACATATTCAGGTGAAAGTAACTGATATTCTTGAAATAAAATATCTAAAAATACAAAATGAGATAACTATGTATTGCGATCATTTAACTACTTCTAAATATCCAGCTGGAATTAAATAATAGATGTTCTTGAAATGAAATATCTATCTAATTACAAATTGAGATAATTGCGAACATTTAACTTCTAGTTAAGTAACAACTATTTGTAAAGTAATTGAATTTCATCTTGAAATGAAACAACTAAACATTTAGAGGGTTAAAGAACACACAGTATAATTTGAGAAACTTCTTTTACTTATTGTCCAAGCCTCGACATTGGTGAGAGGAGAAGCATTGACATAGGCTTAACCTCCCAACTGCGGACCATTACTTATCCCCACTTATTCTAATTTAATAGAACGACCCTCCCTACCTCGGGATCGGGCTTGGGATGTTCACAAGTCCAGCCATTAGAATATTCAGGTGGGTTGAAGTCCCAACAGTTATTCGCCAAAATAAGTGAAGCATCTGGACATTCAACAAAGATCACTTGCTCGGCAAATCTGCCTAATTCTACCCTGGCCAAGGATTTCAAAATGCGGGTCGACAAACCCAATCTCCACCAACTCGACTTGACAACATCTTACATAAGTGGAACATGCATGAGCTAAAGTAATGTTTTATATATTGTATTTATTAATAGTGATGTCAACCTCATTTTGCAGGTTCTTTACACCACCTCACCTTATTTAGGCCTCCAAGCCGGTGATTCCAAGGTGTTATCATACTGTAATTGCAGTAGAACATTTCACCTTCTTCACCATAATCTGGCATCAATGCCTAGTGAATTCATTGGTGTTCTGATTTTCAGATATTCTATTTACCATTATGAAATATGATTGGAAGTATTTGGATTTATACATATTTGACAAAATACATGGCAGGGTTTTCATTATATGAACAGAATACAAATGTATATAAGCGTTCGAATGGAATTATCAGACATGGATTTGGTATCACAATCTCCTTACTATTGTTGTTCCAATATATGGAAAGAAAACAGAGAACCGGTGGAAGCTTAGAGCATATAAACAAACTCGGTTTTGCTGTGCATCGAACTTGGCATTAAAAGAAAGTAAAAATAATATGTGACAGAGCCTTACGTGACTCCTCTAACTGACTCGGAAAGACTGGCACTTGACTAAATCTTTGGTTTCTGAATTGTGATCCGCGGCGGATATGTTAAGGAAGTTCGGACAAATATGAATTCGAACTCTCAGCTCTGTTACTTTGGTTACTAGTGGCAAATGGTTCTTAAAGGCTGAAGGCCAAATAATCGGATGCATGATGCGATTATGGAAGTCTAAGAAATAAACAAAAGCCCGACTCTACGGCTTCCATCCGTTACAAGAAACCATTCGAAACCATTCAAATCAATTTTAAAAAAGAGAAAAGAAAAGAGGAGGAAAGAAAGAAAGAAAATGGGAAGTTTAAAGCTTATTATTATTATATTTTCTCATTTATGCTTATGTGTGCGTAATGATAGGGTGGCATCATTGGATTATTATTTATAATGTAATGATGTCATCTTATTATTATTTACATATGATCATATTTGAGAATGTAAAATAATAATTAAATAATATTAATATTTGATAATTCTTTAAAGGTAATAATTTATGTTTATTTTACATTATTTATTATAATGTTCTACTTTGTAGCTCATGCGGTTCCAACATGAAATATGTTGCCAAGTCCTAGTAACCTCGCTAAGATAGTTTTAGGTCAAACCTGTCGATTCTGATCACGGAACTACTCGACCATCCCCTTCTGATGACCCCGTTTAGCAATGCTTCCCCTCTCTCTTCAGTCTTCTTCTTGTAATTACTCAGAACAACATTCTCGCCAACACATCAATTCAAGATTTATAAATTGCTAATTCAAAATCATCAAGTGACCATTAGGGATTTCATCAATGTCAGAATAACTAACTCTACATGTTCATCGTATATACAAAGGTTATAATTGACTTACTTTCACATGATCATGAATAAATTGATACAACGGCTATAATTAATTAACTCACTTTCATATGATAAATAAATCGATATAACAACTATAATTAACTAACTCAATTTCACATGATTATGAAAAAATAAATGACTATAATTAACTAACTCAATTTCACATGATATGAAGAAATAAACAACGGCTATAATTAACTCAATTTCACATGATATGAAGAAATAAACAACGACTATAATTAACTAACTCAATTTCACATGATATTATTTTGTTAAATCAATGGCTATGTTCAACTTAAAATTTAGGGCAAAATTTGGGATGTAACAGACATTTAGAAGTGTTTGTAGGACATGCTACATGCTTATGATTTGCAGTTTCTTTCTTTGGTCGTGGTTATCTTCTTAGATGTTTTGCTTCACATAACATTATTTTTTGACATCTGTTGGAGCTATGGTGGTCACTCTTTTGTGGTCATTTGTTATCACTTGTACTTCATTGTTTTTTGTGATGACAAGGTGGTTCATTTATCTCTTTTCTTTATTAGATGTGGAGAACACGAGAGTTGTGGAGATTGGATGAGAGATTTTTTTGCAATGTTTTTGCGACAGGATTTGCATGTCTTTGTGGATGGTCCTTGGTACTACATGGTTGCACTTTCTTTGCATTGTTATCAGTAGACTCAATATGCTTTTGATTTTTTAGATTCGACATTACCCATACAATGGGAGTTCTTGTATGTGTTTGGTCTTTATCGACTGGTTTGCACATAGAGCTTGAGGTTGCAGTTTATGGGTTGGTTATGTTGTTGGCATGAGTTTTTTGGTGTTGGATACCTTTGAGGTATGGGTGATTGAATGGGTTAGCATTTACTGTGGATGCTATTTTCAATCTCATGGGTTTATTAATTGGATTGGACTAATCAATTTGGTTGTTGTTTTGGCTGATGTTTTATCTTGTTTTCTAGAAGATGACTTCACAATTTTGTTGGGCTAAGAAGTTGATGTTTTTGATGCTTCTATGTAGCTCATGAGCGCAGTGGAGTGGTGGCAGTTTTGTATAGCCCTTGTTATCAGTGGGATCTTATGCTTGTGTTATTTGGACAAGTGTCTAGTTAGAGCACGAGAGCATGTGTTAATATTTATGTAGTTTCATGAATGGTTGTGATGATATAGTTTCATCAGTTTGAATTTTGTAAGGTCTTCGTCAAGTGGGAGATTTTTGGGATAAGGTGACTCAACCTTACCATGATTTATTGCTTTATTTGTGCTTCCTTGGAAAGTTGCTAAATGAAGCTAGATTCTTCCACAAGAAAAGACTTGGAGTAGAAAAACAAAAAACTTCTGTTTTTTGGCATTTTATTCTCTTGTGCTTTGTTTTTATGCAAGAGTTGTGCATAAAGGAAGTTTCTAAATAAATTGTAAATACAATGAATGTAGACGCTTTAGAAATTGTTTCCTTCTGTATGAAAATTCTATAAATACAATGAGTTGCTGAAGAGATGAAAGAGAGAGATGAGAAGTTATTTGCACAAGGTTATGCTACCAGATTTTCTATAGAATGGAGCAAGATGTAAATCTCCATGTGAAGATTGAAAATGTATTGTAACTTGTTGCTGAATAATACATTAGCTTGATGGTTTGGAGGGTGGGGTTTTTACCTGGAAAGGTTTTCCCCACATATATCTCTGTTCTCTATTTTGTCTCATTCTTCTAGTTTCATGATTGTAGAATAATAATCTGTATGTCATAATGTTGCTGGAATTTATTTAGATCCGTAAATTGCAATCACTTTGCTTTAAGGTTTTAATTGTGGGAACTCAACTATGTCTGTTTTTGCTTTTATGGCATAGTAGTATGCACTTGTATTTGCTTATTAGAAGTTGTTCAAGGAACTATTGGATACAGGATGTGCATATTGATCTCAGATGACTTTCTAGGGTGCTCTCATTTCCCTTCAATTTGCACTGTAGATCAATCAACAAACATACTCACCAAATCTCTATCTAGAGTGAAGATAGACCACTTCAAGAGAAGACTTGGTATGGTTGAGTTGTAATCCATTTGTATTCTTCTAATTATTAAATTTTTTTTTAATTTGTCAGGCTATTGACTGTTATGGGCTCCACCATTTGTATTCATTATTTAAGAGGTGATGATCTCTGAGATAATGAACACTTGTATATAAGACATTATGAGAGATGACGATCTCTTAGATAATGTGCTAAACAGTAGAGTTCTATTATAAGATCTAGATGAGTTCAAGATCATATTGTGATGTTGACATTGCTATGTCAATGAGTCACAATTCGGATAAAAGAAGAATTTTATTATTCTTTAGATTTAACCTGTATTCTGATAGGTCTTAAACTCAGGGTCATGTTGTGATATAGAAATACCAGTATCTATGAGTCACAACTTGGATAAATGAAGAAATTAAAATACTCTTTAGATTTATCCTGTACATTGTATTTTTTGCAATACTGTTATCACTAGTATTAGTGATTTGTCATACTACAGGATTAGTAATATGACATTGTATCATGTGTTCTATGATACCACATGCTAAGGAGATTTAGCTACATATAGAGTATCAATTCTTGCTTGTTCATCTTTATTGATGTTGTTAGATATGATATCTCTCAGTATGATTATCAAGTTAAGAGGGAGTGTTAAATCTGTAACTTATTAATCATACTGATCTGATATAGCATGATAAGTAAGGGATTAAGTCTTCGCCTTATTACCTTTGCAAGATCGGCATCTATCCTTAGGAGTTTGGTTTAAATAGTAATTTAACAACATTGTTTGTGTTTGTAATTAATATTTAATTATCCTTAGAAAGTCGCTGACTTCTAGAGGTTAGACAAATGATGTTTGGAAGAGACATGTCCTTTCTAAGGACATGTCCCTTGACTCCTATACTTATAGAGGGTAAGGATGAAGTCTAAGAACACACAAGATCAAATACAAGTCTGCTCCTTAGTCATTACTGCCTTCATACAAATTGCAGAAGCAAAAGACAGAATTCTGAATTACATCCCTAATCCAATTAAAGGCTATAATTTGAAGTTATTCACAACAAGCCATAAGGAGATAAAGAAGGTAATTCCAGTTCATATTCAGTCCGAAGAATTTGCAGAAACTTTACAGGGCACGTAGAGTCATGTCTCTACATGAGACACAACACCTCAATCCTTATATATACAAAGTGGCATGATCGTTTGGAAACACATCAATATAACACACGCTATTACCAGCGATCTGCATACCTATATAACCTGCAATTAAAAGAAGAAAGCATCAGCATTATTCATTGAAGGATTCAAATACAAGTAAGATATCAAGCTTCATTTCTTGAATGATCTAGGTATAGCCTCACTGTCATAATTATCAGAATTAGAGCAGTCAAGTCTGAACATAATTTAAAGAACAAAGTTCTACCTCTGATCTAATTTCCTTAACAGTGAGTTCACCAAAGATGCATCCAAAATACCTTGCATTCAAATAAATACCTTCTAACCAACTTGAAATGAAATCCTAATCTGAGGAAATGTAAACGTCATGCAATACACCAAAGCAATTCAATTAATCCACCATGAAGACCAACTGAATTAGCAATTGCTTTCATAGCACAACAATTTATCCAACCCTTTCCTACTCTACTTCTAATGAGCTATAAATGAGAAGGCTTGGCCTTTTATAGTAGCTCAATTACTATGAGTGGCCAATATCAATTCAAGGTAAATGGCCAAGATTCCTCCAACAATGTCCTGATCCAACTAATAGCTACAAGCATTAATTTCTTGTCTAATTAAATGAAGGCACCACCTTGTGGGCCAATAGAAAAATTACAATGCTTTTAAGAGCCAATGAACAAATCAATTACGTAGAGACATGATGTGGGGTCAACATGTACAGTTGGCATAATATGATTGATTAATCTTTGACACGTGCAAATTTGAAATTTCTGACTGGTTGAAAATGGATAGGCACCACATCAGCATTCTTATCTTGCAATCATTTTTAAAATTCCACCTCTCCACCTTCAAAATTTGGAAATCTTTTCATTGCCATGACCATGAATTTTCTTGTACATGAAAACTTGATGTCTCTTTTGGTGCCTAGACCTTGATCTTGCACTTGTTCTTCAACCTCAAACACAGTCTTTCTTGTCCTCTCGACGACCCACTTGCAACTTGCTAGTGCATGAAGTCTTGATATTGTACTTTGCCATAGTACCTCCATGTTCTTGAGCATCTCGGTCCTCCACTTCAGCCTTGCAAAAAAGAAAATAGTTGCATTAAATTCACAAGAATGGTAAGTATAAGCAATATAAAGTATTTCACCTAACCATAGCATTGTAGTTGTATTTGTGCTAATTCATGCATGCATCGACATTAAACAAATCCCAGTTCTACTTGAATTCCCATTTAAAATGTGATAACAGATGTTTATTTTGCTGGTTAAGACCAAAAATCTGGGTGTTTCAGATTAAGTCACCCAAAATTCCGATTCTTCAAGCCAGGTCATTGATTTGCACTTCATTTTAGACTTGAACCTTGAATTTGTCCGAAATCTGGTGTTTTTCCAAGTCTGATTTCAAAACTGCTTTCATTCTTCCTCCAAACTCGAACAGCTGATGTGAAATTCGCTGAGTTTCAATTGGATCTACTTTGCTTATGATTATGGTTTGGAATGAGGTGAACTGCCTCCCTTATAGGCAGTCATGCCCAAGGGGTGCCATACACCATGTGTAGCTCTATTTTTGAATAAATAGAGTAGAGTAATAGATATATTATAAACATGCATTTAAATTCACCAAGCTTTATTGTATTTTAGTATTCACCATTAGGACAACTCACATATGAATTAAAGATATGTTTTGGCTATAGAAGGCGGACCATAAATGAGACCGTTCATTGCTTGAGGATAAGCAAATTTGGGAGGGGAGGACTGTCATGTCCCTGTTTGAAGCCCATTGGTAATATCCTCATCTTGTCCACAACAATAATGTGAAGTCTTTTAGAGACAAAATTACATAAATGGCATAAAGGAATTCATCTAAAACTCTAATGTATTAAGATTTAATAATAAATAATAATCAATACATAAAACATAAATGAATAAAAAATAATAATTGTCAAATAAATAGATTATAATAAATTAGAATGTAAAAATAATAAAAAATAAAGATATAATATAAATCAATATAATCAATGATAGTTAGATTATCATTATTATAAATATAATATAATACATAAAATGATATAATATAGTTTTGAATGGCATTAAATAATAATATTAAATATAAAAATAGATAAATAAAACGTCTAATATAATTATAAGATAAATGAATAAATAATTACTCTATTATAATTATAACATAAGTGAATTAATAAACTTATAATATATTATAATCTATTACTAATATAATATAATCTATAAATGGGGTTAACCCTCTAGCACGACGATTGTCGTGAACCCTATAAATCGGGTGGTCTCTTGTTTGACTCTGCCCAGTGTTGACATGTCACACAGGATGATGGTTATTGTTTGGGCGTGCATAGACATGCTGATGTGGATGATTGCTGTTGGATTCTTGGGCCCAAGGCTTGACTGCGGCTTTCACAGGAGTCTTGGGGTTGTGCTAATGCTGCAGTCTATTAGACGGTACAAGGCGGTGATAGATGTGAGAGCCATAAGTAAGATGTTATAATTGCTGTCACTTGGGGGGGTTCTCGGCGCCATTTGGGGTGATAAGATGTGGGAGGTAATGGAGATTTAATGAAGAGTGAGAGGTATAAGGAATTTTAATGATGATTGATAGTTATAAGGAGATTTAATGGAGTGATAACGAGTTGTGGGAGTTATAAGGAGATTTAATGGAGTGATAAGGGGTCGTGGGGGTTATATGGAGATATGTTGGAGCAATAAGGAGTGCTTAGGAATTGAAATTGGATGGATAATGTTTGCATATATTTAGCAAGGCGTTCATGTCTAAGTGCTTCTGTAGTGTAATCGCCACAGGGATGGGGTCCCCCAAATGTGACCACACTGGTTCAAAGCTCTAGTCAAAAAGTGAAAAACAATCATTGAGAATAATAAATAAAATAACTTATTAATATAATGGATATAAAATATTACCTCGGGGGGGTGGGGGGGGGGGAAGGTTCTAAAAAGAACAATTTTTAGGAGGTAAAATTATAAAGGGAAATAAGTAAATCAAAATCAGGGACATTACATCTTATTTGGGGGGATTTCTAGGGCAAATTAGAGTAGGGTCCCAATAGGGGACGTTACAATAGAACTATTTAATTTAATTGAGGTGGAGATGATTGCAAGGATTAGTGTTAGTGAAGAAAGAATACACTCTTTGCTTAAATGAGTTCAAAAGTCTGTTATAGACAATCTTGAAATAAAACAACCCTTGATTCAAAATAATTTTAATAAAAAAATTGAAATTGTTTTCAAAATAACTTGGAATGAACACTCCTAAAATAATTTTAAGGATATCGCAGAGACAGATTGAGGATAACGTATTTGACTGAGATTAAAGAATTACTATAAATGTAAACCAAAGAGCAAAACTAACAGGACAAGAAGTCAATAATAGAAACAGATTGAAATTGGTAGTAATAGAAGTTAGAAATATGCAACACATAAAACAAGCTATAACCTTGCATAGGATATGTGTCATGTCCCCTTTCTAGAGTGGACATTAGAGATGACAGAGTTAGACTATCAGGGAGTTGCGTAGGCTGGCAGTGGTGTTTAGAGACTCAGTTAGGGTATACAGTGTTCGGATCTGGAGTTTCAAACAGTAGGAGGGCAGTTGAGAGCAGTTCCTTAATTGTAGGAGTTTCCTACATTTTAGGAGGTGGAGATGGGTTATAGTCTCGAGTCTCTATTAGATCATTCTATGGTTTCAGTTTCGGGAGATTTAGAGACATTCCTATTTTTTAGGAGTATCCCTAATTTTGAGGGATGAGACTGTCAGTTATTTCAGATTATCTGACATCAGTCATAGGAGGTGACGAGTTCAGTTTCACCTTGTAGAGGTGTTTTGGCTATCAATTCGCTATTTGGGAAATATTTTAATATATTTAAATATTCTCCTAAGTTAGCATTTTAATAATTTAAATAAGGCTAAGTTATAGCCATTTTGGAGTAATAAGGGGTTTTTTGGCCTCATTTGGGTGAATATCCCTTGGTGTAATAGCTCATTGGAAAGGTCTTGAACTTTTCTAAATATTTCTCTTTTGACTCGGAGCATTTCGGTGAACCGATTTCTTTCTATTGGGAAGAAGGTCATTTTCTAGATACTTGACCACTTTAAAAATGAGAAATATATTATTTTATAACCCAATGCCACATGGGGATACTTTTAGGGTTCGAGCTAAGTTTGGTGGGTTATAAGGAGGTAAAGACAAAGTTTGAAGGCATTATTGACATATTACATCTTGGATTTGTGATTTGGGCTCTGATTGAGCTTTCAGCACTTGGGACGCCAACCCCACTTGCTTTGCCTGTTTGGGACGTAGCCCCCAAAACAGTGGTTTGGATTTGTTGTAGTTAGAAGTATCTTAGAGATTGTGCATTGTTTCTTTTGGAGAACGCAATATAGAGTCAGAGTTTTAGCTGGGGTTTGGGCATTCTATCCACGTGCGGGCACTTTGCAGCTGTACGGCAGCACCTGACAGCCATATTTGCAGCTGTACCCATATTCCTTTCCACGTGCAGCATTAGAGAGCTGGAACCTGGCCGTAGCTTCCTTCTAGGCTCGTATTTCTCCTTCACGCCTTCAGGTTGGGTTTATCCTTGGTTGTAATCATCTGAATATTATTGTAAATCTTCATTTGGTTACAAATTAGGTTTTATATTCAAAAATCTGCTTAAAGCGAAATTGCTTTGATTGCATTTGGAATATATTTTCAGAATTGGTTCATGTTATTGTACTTATGTTATTACTTATTGAAAAATCATCAAAAACATAAAACAATCAAACTTTTTTGCAACTTCCATCTAGTTTTGCAAGAAAATTTTAATAAATAGGGAAAACAAATTTAAAAATAATAAAATTACAGTAGATCAACATAAGAGATCCATCTTGAATCTTCCAGTGGTATCAGAGCCTAGAACCTGCTAGCCTGTTGGAAAAGAAATCAGTTAAGTTACAGGCCAATACCATGGCTAGAAATAAAAATGGGTGCTCTATGGTTTCATCTTCGTTAACAAGCAAAGTAAGATGCCTCTTGCCAAGACATTCAATGTTGTAGTGATGAGCAGCAACCATTGGTATTGTTCTCTTCCTAAGGAGATAACCCAACCTCCTTTCCTTTACAGAATTTATGGGTGTACCTGAAGCAGATGATAACTGGATATCTATAAGCTCCTTTCAACAGCAAAAAGAGAAAGAAATATTAAATGATAATAAAGAAGCCATTGGTCACAAATTGGAAGAGATTACAATCAGGGGACAAATCATTAGAAATGTTGGAAATGTGACACCAAAGTGTGAGGCCTATTCTGAAATTTGCAACAGCAGTTCAAATCATGAGGTAACATTTATTTGAAATGGAGGTAATGATGTTGATGATGGTATTCAACTTAAGAATGGGATGACAAGTTTAATATGCAGGTAGTCTGATTTTGAATCTCATAGAAGCCAAGTTGAAGACTTCTTTGAGCCACTTCTATCTAAGCATGTGAAGATTCAAGATGGGGTGTTGTTTAATGATTGGAATGGAAGCATGGAGGAGGCTCCCACAACTCTGATTTGGGGCAGCGATAGCTTACACCGTCCTTGTAATATGGTAACTCTTTCACTTGGG
The DNA here is from genome assembly GCA_028749045.1 of Cupressus sempervirens. NCBI lineage: Eukaryota > Viridiplantae > Streptophyta > Pinopsida > Cupressales > Cupressaceae > Cupressus > Cupressus sempervirens. The sequence goes on from CM053790.1 coordinate 151,499,011, forward strand.
AATAGTCATGAAGGCCCGTATGCAAGTGGTGGCCATGAGGCTTTCTATGATAATACACTTAAAGGGGTCAAAAATATAACTAGAACACACTATAATAATTCAGAAGTTCATAACAGCAGTGACACAACTTCGTTACCTCAAGATGTGGCATCCTTTGGTCAAGAAGAGCACAATGATTTGTATTCTATATTTGAGGGTACACATGGTGTAAGCATGGGACGTGATGATGAGAATGGTACAAGTCATCATAAGCCTGATTTTGTGTACTTTGGGGTAGATGATATAAAACATTGTCAAAGGTTGAATAAATATTGGTTAGATAGAGCTGTGCAAGCAAAGATACTTGCTGCCCAAGCAAGACAATGTCTCCAAAGAGTCAAAGAATGCCATAATCAGATAAATGATGCAAGGAAACAAAGGGAATCATCCATTAGATCTTTATTTCTTCCAATGAAAGAAGAGGCCAGCGTTGATTTGGATGGAACAATAAGGAATACAGAGGGTCAAGATTATTTTGGTGAGTTTGCACAAGAGAGTAATCCGGACATAGGTATTTCAGAGGCATTGGGTGATGAGACTTCATGTCATGATGAGTTTGATTTCTTAGACCATACCCTAGAAATCAGAGTAGTGTGTATTCATAGTGACACTGAATCCCAAGATTGTGATTCGATTGTATGTGTAGACACATGGGGAGTTGATGAGAGTGAGCATAGTGTGGTGACAACAGTTTCATCATTGACAGAGGAGGTGGTCTTAGAGGTACAAAGTTGCAGTACTATAAATGAGGATACATGCATTAGTGAATGCATACTGGATACTCCTTACAACGATGTACATGGCTTCGACACAGTATTCTACCATAGCGCAAATTCAGAGGTAGTACACATGCTTGAGAACTATCATTTTCAGACTCCTCATTGCTTGATTAGACAACTTAGGGTTGATGATAGGAGGGTAGACATAGTGGTTGAGCACTTTGATGTCACTTGATAGATGTTATCTACACTCAGTTGGAGTGCTCTTATGACCGATGAGCAGGATAGTGGAGGATTTTCCATGATAGATTTCCATGCTCTTCATAAGGCTATGTGGATATTGAAGTAGGACTTATACTATCCGTGTTGCGATAGTGCGCTCCCATTTGCAGAGGATAGAGTTATTGACTGTAGGCACCTGACTCAGCAGTTTGGGAGGATTGGTTGGTGGGACCAGCAAACGATCCAACATTATGTCAAGCAGTTTTCGACATGGGCTATCACATCTATATCACAGAGACTTCATCCAGGATCATGGTTACAGGATGATGTGGGTATTAGTAGACATGATGCTTTGGATGATTATTACTTTCGTGGTGGTATCACAGTGGTTGTGGAGAGATATGGCATGATGAGGTTTCTAGTTATCCCTGTTTATACCTGATGGATGGGTGCTAGTTCAGATGGTGTTGGAATTCGGGTGTTGTTTTGTTTGACGCCTTGTCTCACAAGAATTCTAGTATGTTACTACCTTGGTTGTGGGAACACTTTCATCTAGTGTGGGATCGTGGTATTATCCTATGCAGTGCATTTGATTGGGCGATCCTTGATGTGTTGCTTCATTTCACACACCCAGGAGTGTATATCAGAGTGGCGCAACAGGAGTTTGTTCATTGCTTGTGGACAAGCAATCTTCGGGAAGGGAGGATTGTCATGTCTCCTTTCTAGAGTGGACATTAGAGACGATAGAGTTAGCCTATTAGGAAGTCTTGTAGGCTGGCAGGAGACTCAGTCAGGGTATACAGTGTTCGGATCTGGAGTTTCAGACAGTAGGAGGGCAGTTGAGAGCAGTTCCTTAATTGTAGGAGGAGTTTCCTACATTTTAGGAGGTGGAGATTGGTTATAGTCTTGAGTCTCTACGAGATCATTCTATGGATTTAGTTTTGGGATATTTAGAGACATTCCTATTTTTTAGGAGTATCCCTAATTTTGAGGGATGAGACTGTTAGTTATTTCAGATTTTCTAGCATCAGTCACAGGAGGTGACGAGTTCAGTTTCACCTTGGAGAGGTGTTTTGGTTATCAGTTCGCTATTTGGGAAATATTTTAATATATTTAAATATTCTCCTAAGTCAGCTTTTTAATAAATTTAAATAAGGCTAAGTTATAGCCATTTTGGAGTAATAAGGGGTTTTTTGGCCTTATTTGGGTGAATATCCCTTGGTGTAATAGCTCATTGGAAATGTCTTGAACTTTTTAAAAATATTTCTCTTTTGACTCAAAGCATTTTGGTGAATAGATTTCTTTCTATTGGAAAAAAGGTCATTTTCTAAATACTTGACCACTTTAAAAATGAGTAATATATTATTTTATAACCTAATGCCACATGGGGACACTTTTAGGGTTCGAGCTAAGTTTGGTGGGTTATAAGGAGGTAAAGACAAAGTTTGAAGGCATTATTGACATATTACATCTTGGATTTGTGATTTGGGCTCTGACTGAGCTTTCAACACTTGGGATGCCAACCCCACAGGCTTTGCTTGTTTGGGACGTAGCCCCCAAAACAGTGGTTTGAATTTGTTGCAATTAGAAGCATTTTGGAGATTGTGCATTGTTTCTTCTAGAGAACACAGTATTGAGTCAGAGTTTTAGTTGGGGTTTGGGCATTCTATCCACGTGTGGGCACTTTTCAGCTGTATGGCAGCACCTGGCAGCCATATTCCTTCCCACGTGCAGCATTAGAGAGTTGGAACTTGGCCGTAGCTTCCTTCTGGGCTCGTATTTCTCCTTGGGCTCGTATTTCTCCTTCAGGCCTTCAGGTTGGGTTTATCCTTGGTTGTAATCAACTGGATATTATTGTAAATCTTCATCTGGTTACAAATTAGGTTTTATATTAAAAAATCTGCTTAAAGCGAAATTGCTTTGATTGTAATTGGAATATATTTTCAGAACTGGTTCATGTTATTGTACTTCTATTATTACTTATTGAAAAATCATCAAAAATATAAAACAATCAAACTCTTTTGCCACTTCCGTCTAGTTCTACAAGAAAATTTTAATAAACAGGGAAAACAAATTTAAAAATAATAAAATTACAGCAGATCAGTAGAAGAGATCCATCAGGGATCTTTCAATATGATAGAGCTTAAGCTATAATAAACTATTATAAACTTAATAAAACTTGCACACTAAAACAAGTTAGAGAAAACTCCCCTCGTCTTTCCTCAACAGTGTCTCTAATGGTGAGTGCTCTTTAAAAAAATGATAACCTTTCAACAATACAAGCTCAAGAAGATTAGTAGCAATCTACACCAATGCCATAAAAGAAAAATAACACGGAGAATCAGAAATTAACTAAACAAGCACAATCGTTCAAAAGTAGATATTACCATTAAAGAATCATAAATGAAAATCAAGCAAACCAAAATCCAAGGAGACACAAGATCTATAAGGGGAAAAAAGAAAAATCGCCAATATTATGGAGATGGCAAAAGCCTAGATAAATTACAATGTGTGTGTGTGTGTGTGTGTGAGAGAGAGAGAGAGAGAGAGAGAGAGAGAGAGAGAGAGGTGGGGGAGGGGCTACAACTTAGAAGAAAAAGAAAGACACTTCAAATATGTAGAGGTGAGAGAGAGCCATCTAATGCCCTATGTGTGCAATGTGTCACAATCTTCATAAGGAGCAAACCTAATATTCCAAATATTTGGAATAAAGGAAATCAGATGTGAGATTTCAAATGAAGACAAAGAACTCGAAGAAGGGATTTCCAAAGCATATTCTTAGAATAGACAAAATGAGAAAATAAACATTTCCAAGTAAAGATTAATTCCAAAAAAACCAAAAGGAAAATTTTACAAAAAGAACCTGGTTACCCTTGATACTAATTCTCAACAATGATGATTTTTTAGAATTAGATGTACATTCACTGAAGCAGTGCATGAGAATGAAAATGAAGGAGATGGACAATGTCATTTCTATAGACTATTCCTCTGAACAATTAATTCTTTTATCTAATTTTGTAATATGTCTCTCATCCTTAAAATGCATTGTTGATGGCGAGTGTTTTCTTCACAAATGTGATGTTGTAATCACTTATTCCAGTCCGTCTTTGGTTACATTGGTGAGACAGCTTAAGATTCTTAGTAAGTTAATTCAGGGCTGTTTATACTGATTCAGGGCTTAGAAAACGATAGTTTTCTCAACTACTAATGCATGCAGCCCAAAGTTAAATTGAATGGAAGTTTTAAAGGACGCAAAAGGTATGGATGGGGACCCAAAAATCTTTGGTTTGTGGGGTACAAGGTGAGTTTGTATTAACAAGATATGCGCACACACACAATATTTACACATGCACGTATACTCCTGAATCTTACAGATTAACATTATACAATTGACGTTATGTTATAATTATATTTCGGGGGTGGGTCCGCTAGGTACAGATATGTATAATGTGCATCCATTATAAACTTGGGTGTGCACATTTGTGTAATGGTGATGTAGACCATTTTTTTTCCATGTTGTAGATATAGAAGAGGATGTGTTGTTTGGAAGGTTCATTTGTCAGCTCTTGTATTCAGTTGCTAGTGGAAGATTCAGTAGAAGAATCAAGATTAATAAGTTTAGTCTAAACAAAGATATTGTGTATGTTACATTGGTTGTGAATTGTTGTCTCTTCCATTGTTCTATTTGTTATTATTGCTACTATGGAGATCTTCCTATGCTGCTTTAATTTCCATGTTTGCATTTGCAGTCCTTTTTGATGGGTTGACAAACCAAGTAATTTCTTTTTCAATTGCGTCAATTAAAAAAAAGTGCCTTTCTCTGGAAATGTCTTGAGGAACTATTTTCATCCACTAGTATAAGAACCTAGCGTTTTAGCTCTAATCTTTACTGCTAACTTGTACACACTTTTGATTGCAATGTATCATTGGTGCTGGGATATTGATACTGAGATTTGGTCTTTTGATTTTTGAGATAAATGACATGGATCCAAGTTTTTACCAAATAGAAATTCTTAATGGAGCAAAAATCTTGTAGGAGTTGGAGTAGTGTTCATCCTTATCTTAGTTTTTTAAATTTTTGATATAGATGTGAGATCTTGTAGTTCTTAAATGGTCTTTGCATCAAGTTTAAGCATGGGTGTTCATTATCTTTCAGTAATTTCCTCTTGCTTATGAAAGTGGTTGGCTAATCCTTTAGTCTCATTTCTAGGATCTTGTTCCTGCATCCTCTCTTCAATTGCTACGAGCTAGACAGACACACATGGAATAGATAAAAATAATTCTAATTCCCAAAACAAGTGAAATTTAGATCCATGCCTTTCGAGTCCCCACTTTCAGAATAGCAATCAAACCAGTGATACTTGATTTGAGATAAACTGGTATAAAGTGCTCAATCAGTTAGTCATAGAGGTGAGTTTAGATTTTGGCAATTGAATGAAACTATCTCATTAGAAGAGTTTTAGATGTGAAAATAATTAATAGCCAAAACTCAGGTATGAGTTCTCTTATTGCAACAAGTCAATAGATTTTGATTACGTTATGATAGAGGATAGCTAGTTTTATAATGAAAGCAGACAGGTGAGCAGTAAGAAGGAAACACAACTCAGGAATGAGGTCTGAGCAGTAAACAAGAGTGTTGCTCAGATATTCATATTAGAAGGTGGCTTGAAGTTTGAACAGGAAGAAGTTAACCATGCGAAAACAGGAAGTCAATTGGATTGAAATCTATTCATTAAGGAGACCACAAGGTCAGTTAATATTTAGAAGTTGGAAGTTCATTTAAACCAACAAGAGAGTCTACTTGTGTGTAGATGGTAGCCATCCTAATAAGAGCAACCTATCTGGCAAAGGCTGTCTACAAAAGATAATGTCAGAAGGAATACTTCTGATAGAGAAATGTAGTAGTTATTTTGTTGATGTTCAGTGTGAGTTCATATGCTTGACAAAAAGTAGATTATAGGATTTTTAACCTTTCTGCAAGTGAGAATTGAATGCCAATCAGAGTACTTGATTGTGAGATTAGTCTTCTATATTGCTTATTCAACAGTTGACAATGATATACAATACACATGGCTCCCATAACGTGTGATTGTATCAATTTATGTTTTCTATGGCATGTGGCTGATTTGTTAACATCTGAGGATCAACTTAACCTGCACTAAGCCTTGGGGTTTGACAACACAGTGTGCATGAGATGTAGGAAACCTTTTCACATCCCATTCAACCACTTAAATCATCATTTTGTCAGTGCTACCATTTGGCACTTTGTCTTAACATTTTGATCAGGAAAGTGATTTTTTATTGCTGGGTCTCTTGCTGTTCATTTGCTGCCAAAATAAATGTTTTCCATAGATAAATAATAAATTATTAACTTTCTGTTTCTGCATGCAGGTAAACATGGAAACAAATTAGAAGTGGATGATCATACTCGGCTATTTTTGTATCAGATGGTTGGCACATGGGGCCAGCTTCTTTTCCCAAAACCTTGGAAAGAGTTTCGTCTTTGGTACGATATGCATAAAAGCAAAGGGATTAAACCTATTTTACAAGGTATGGTCACAAATGGTTGGTACAAGAAAATGGGGGAAAAAATCTGGACACCTTGGTTTATTAAATTCATTCATACTCATGGCTACTACAATCTGTACACTAACTTATTACATGAAAGAGCATTGAGTGTTTCTTACAGGGATGCTGGTGTAAACTATGGTAAGAAGGTTGGGCCTGATTCTCAGTTAATTAATTCAAGTGATATTCTGGACATTAATCTATGGGAAATGAAACCTTTGAAACTTATCAACTGGTATGATTTCTGCTTTCAGAAAGTGCTTGTACATAGACTTGTGAAAAGGCTTGATGAATTAGAAACAATTCTATCATCCGTTGAAGAGCAGAAGAGGGTAATCCTTGTTAGTTTGTTCAGAATACCAGATGCAATTGTAAGGAATCTTCTGTGTCAGTTCAAAAAGTTAGGCATCCGGAATTATATTCTTCTGGGAGAGAAATCAAATTTGTTAGAGGACTTGGCTAGGAGGGGACATGCAACCATAGATGCAGATCAACTGCTAGATGATATGACAAGAGTGGGTTTAGTGGATCTTAAGTTTTCCAAAGTTCCAGATCTCAGGGAGGCTCTGATTTATGCACATGTAATAAAGAAATCACTCCTTAATTATAGCATCTGGTTAACAAAAGCAAACATAATTCCTACAGACACTATTTTTTCTACTGAAAGTTACGTCAAGGATGATGCAATTCTTTTGGATACAGACCAAAAGCAGAGGACAGAGCTATTGTACTTGAAAAGTTCTGAAGCAACAATACAGTTAATGAGTAATGTATTGGTAAAATTGGCAGAAAAAGATACATCCTCTGTCATTGATGATCTTCCTGAAGGGGAAAATATTTTAAGTTCTCAAGTTAGATCTTCCATTGCAGGATTCAATGTTATGATCAAATTAATTGATGCAAGTGTAATGACACATGTCGGTAGTTATACAAGTGAGTCTTCTTCCAAAACATCCTCAGAACCAGTAGCAAAGGTTTTATTTTGGCCTCCAAATAAAGACACTGATTATGTAAAGGAACAATTGAAAGCCCTTAATATGTGGATGATCGATGATGAACTTACTTGCATGTCAATCATTTGCCACCAGTCCTAATACCAAACTAAAATCATTGGTGCACAAAAGGATTAATGAACTGGGATGTAACATTATGTTGCAAGCATGCAGGCAAAGAAGCTACCTACGTTGAGTTTTACAGATGTGCTCCTAAATTCTATCCATCTTGTGCCGGTTAGAATATAGAAGTTTTAAGTAATTTTCTTTTGCGGGATGCCTGGATGGATTTTTGTGGACTCAGCTTTTTATTGTCTTCTGTTTTATTTGCTTAACACATCATTATTGTCCTGTAGAATAAAATGTATGCCATCAGCCTTCTATCATTGAGCTTTTTAAGGATTTCTATAGTTGAACTGTCCATTTCAAGTTCTCTTTATCTGGTACTCCCTGGCAATTGCATCCTTAAACTTAGTGGGGTGGCATGAATATGGGTGAAGCTGAAATTAACCAAGGCATAACCAAGTACGGTTCCCACATTGATGGTAAGAATACCATAGATTGAGCAAACCAGCCAGTCAGCAAAGGAAGTGCTTAAAACAACTACAGCTAGGGGAACGTTCCTGTTGGATCATGTCAGGCTTCCCATACGAGCGAATACATTTGAATTAAGACATTAACCATTCATGTGCATTTACAAACAAGCTTTGCTTAACGCATGTTCTCCAGTATAAAAATATTGTAAACACAAATGAGTCCTGCTGAATGTCAAACTATAATTTACATTCATTTGAATTGTACCGAGCAATGGAGACCCATTTTTGGGATGAACCATTAGAAAATGCAGGTTAGACAAATGTAAGTTTGCCTCCGGGATAGAAATTTACTCTCCAGCTTTTAATGAAGGGATCTGATGATCGTTGTGACTGCATTGAATTTGAAGATGTTGGGCCTTGGCATTATTTCTCCAGCAGAATATGCACGTATGACTTTGTAGATGGAGGGAATAATTTACTTGATTTATGTCTAAGTACTTGGTTACATATTCATTTTATGATAAGTTACCGTATTCATTCAGGGAACATGAAAATCAATATTTGATTCGATGCAAAGTTGAAGTCGGTTCAAATTCGAAACCAAATCATTTTTTCTGACATATTTGGTGGAAATTCGTCCAACATGACCCTGGTCGACTTTTTGACCAATTTGAGTGAATTTAAAAAACCACCTGTGAACCTGGGAGGAATGTCGAATGGTTTTGAACGAATTTGGCAGAATTTCAGTTTGGTTGACTTTCAACGGAAATGTTATAACATTATTTTAATTTTTAATGTTAAATGATATATTGATATTGTTAAACGGTAAACCTAAAATATAAATACATTGTTATTTTGTGAAACTAATATCGCATCCATTTGTCCTCTCCCGGCAGCATTTGTTCTCTCTTGGCAGCGTTTGTTCTCGCTCGGTGACATTTGTGTTTTCCATGGATGGTTTTAACTCTCATTGGAGGTCCAAAACAAATCTGGCTTAATTCTTCCCATGTATAGCTGGGAAACGTTGCCACATTTGTTTATTTTGATCTTTCCAAGTTACCAAGGAAATAAATGCAAAACTTATTGTACTCAGAAATGGAACGTTCAACATGTCGTGAATAGGTCTCTTTTTTTGAAAAAGAAATAGAGATATACAAGCTCAATTATCTTCTTCCTTAATGCAAAGAAATATAGATATATGGCGGTGTATGTTGCTAAATTGCTTTAATATTAGCATAGTGCTGTATAAACTTATTTGCTGCAGCATATGTTTACATATATATAATTTTTCTTTAGAAAGAAAAAAAATCTTGTACAAACAAACCCAAAACGAACTGAACCCAGCCCACATTTTTTTTGAGCGAATGTGGAACCCACATATGAACCAGAATCCGAACAGGCAACTTAGATTTTATGTATGATTTAATTGTTCATGCATAGAGAACAATGCAAAGCTTCTGAAAATATTGTTGGGATAGATCACAGAGGTTCATTGGGTGCTTTTCAGATAGTCTCATATATATATATATATATGAATGGAAATGAAATGAAGTGGAGAACATAAATTAAAATCTATTATCTTATGTACATTTTTATTCTGGATTTTTCTTGGATTGGTATTATTATTGTGCTCGGCTTCTAGTTATGATTAATTTTTGTATATTAAATAATTTCAATTGTAAGATTCAAGTTTAATCAATATAGCAATTGTTATATTTTAAACGATCTTCAGAGTGAACAAAAAATAGAAGTAGATGACCAATCATTAGAAATATTTATTATTTAATTTTTAATTTTTTATGTATATTTGTAATAATCTCAAAAAAAGACTCCCAAAGGATGTATTTAACACAAGAAAGACTCCCAAGGGATGTAGTGCCTTTTGTCTTTGGAGGCTGGATTTGGTTGAGGGATTTGTTCTTTCCCCTGTTCCGCTGCTCTCATTTTTATGGTCTGCTTTGGCTGGGTTCCCCCGTGAGGCTCTTATTAAGGAAGAGTCTTTTTCTATGGAGGTGTCATTCCACTGGTTTCATTGTGGCAGATGTTGTAGTCTTGCTATTTCTCTCTTCTTTACCATTTCCTTTTGAGGTGGGAGCTCCTTTCAAGGTGGAGGCATACCCTTAGGAGGTGGGTTGCTGTGTGAAAGAGGAGTTCGGTGCTGGGGGGCTCTTTTACTTCATATTGTTTTTGGGTGGCAGGTCCTATTCTGGCTGGATTCTTTCCATTGGCTGTCTGTTCCCTTGCACTCCTGTTTGGAGTGGCTTTCTTCTTTCTGCAGAATCTGGGTTTTACAATTTTCCTTCTTGCTGATCACTTCTTTTCCATTCAGTTTTGGAGGTTTATCGTTGCCTTTTGTAGTTGCTGGAGTTTAAGTTTCATCTGCTAGTTCTTTGGAGCAAGGGGAGCAAGGGGTGTTCTTTGGTTTTGAGTTCAGGGTTCTGGCCTAAACCCCTCTGTTTTTCAAAATTTAATCTAGTTGATGTTGGACCCTAGGTCCATCTGGTTGTGACTCCTTTCAAAAACCTTTAGAAATCACTTCTACTGAATTCCTTTCCGCCTGTCGGTCCAACTTGATGTTACTTTTATGATCTTTCTGTTTCTTTTATTGTATGGGTTTAGGCCTTATCCCACTTCACCTAATCAGAACACAAGGAATAACATGATTAACACTTATAAACATTTGTTAATAAGAAAAGTTACAATGCTTATCATAGATTAGGTGGAGAACTTATATTTGAAAGAGAGGTCACAAGCTCAAATCCCGTTGACGGTAAGGAGTGTAAACTTGTTTGTAGTATAGTTAAGTGTCTCCTACAAGGAGTACAAGGTAGTTCCACATTAATATAATCATCTATACAAAAAACAAATGGTCAATATCATGAATAATAAAAGCTCATTTCCTTCACTTTCCTTTGGTTAACCCTCCTCTTGTCATAGTAATTGACAAATCATTTCATGCATGTAATGCCTTTTCTTTATTTCATACTTATCAATGTGAAATGAGTATACCTTATTAACTTTTTAAATTATGTTCAATAGTTGTTGCTTTTATACTTAATTGTTTTTTGGATATATTTTGGATTGACATTTACCTATTTAATTATTCAACTCGTCTCTTCTGGCATTTCCTTGACAGTTCCCATATAGAAAATTTCATAATAGATTTTCTTATAGATTAGGTTGTTATCTTAGAATTGGTTATCACCTCATTTGTGATCTCTTACATAGAGGTTCTAAACTCAAAATTTGACAAAATTTGGGGTGACAATTTTCTGTTAAATGCACCAACAATAAAGTATGTTGAAAACAATAAAATATTTTAAAAATGAGCTAAATATATATCTTTTAATTATCTTTGCAATGCCACTTGAAGATGTCAACCTTTGAGTAGACCAAGTTATTGTGTTGGCCTTTTTACCTAAAACTAGAAAAGAAGTGTTCAATGCTCTTTTGAATTTTAATCAAGAAATACCCACTTGTCAACAGAATGACTACCAAGATGAATTAATGCCCTTTAAAAAAAACAATTTCCCTATTTTTGTATAGTTAAAATTGTACATTAAAGTTATTTATCTTATAATATCAACTATTATTCATTAGAGTACCTTAACCATAATTAGTAACATGAATGTGATATCATCTTTTGTAAGTTCATGTCTTTTGACATCATTGTATCTCAATATTATTATCACTCAACCCTAGATATTTGGCCATGATCTCTAGATCCCCATGCATCACATTGGATACGATTCATGACTCTAGATTCCACTAATGTCATTCCAATGGTTGCATAATTAAGTTTTTTTTTCCTTCCTATTTTTCATAAAGATTTTAATATTAACTTTTTTCTGTGAAACTTCATATTTATATCAATATAAAAATTGGTTTAGAAAAAGCTCATGGAGAAAAGAACCAACAAGAATATCCCTGATCATTGCAAAATACAGATGGATGCAAGCATCCCAAATTGATAATTGCCATCATAGAGTATCAAATTTCCAATCCTAGGACCAAGCTACAGACCTACACATGATCCCTCAATAAAGAGAAATTTGACTAAATAGTTCATAGTCTATGAAGACCAGAAAATCTTGTAAGAAGTCATAAATAGTTTCTTGCATTGACATTATGATAAAACATGCTACATATATCTAATTCATTCAAAATTTCAGCAATAAAAAAAAAAAAACTAAATATTAAAAAAGGAAAAAATATAGTAAAATAATGCTTGTAGAAAAAAACTTACTTGTAGAACACAAAGATCAATGTAATTCTCATAAAAATAATTTAAAAATAATATTATTATCTGAAAGTTAATGTTAAGATCAAAACTCTCAACCAATAACCCTGAAGAATGCTACAGATATCTAATTTATTCAAAATTTCAGCAATATAAAATAAACTAAACATAAAGAAAGGAAAATATATAGTAAAAGAACACTTGTAGAAAAAAATCTTACTCATAGAACACAAAGATCAATGTAATTCTCTAAAAATAATTAAAAGATAATATTATTTTCTAAAACTTAATGTTGAAATCAAAACTCTCAACTAAGAACCCTAAATAATAATGGAAAATGTGACATTTCATAATATTATGACACCATTGTTTCTATCCCCATAAGACCAATCAAAGAAAAGCGAGGCACACACATCACTCCTTGCTTCTCAAGATCTTATCAACAAGAAAATCAAGCCTTAAGTGGTTGCATGTTGCTCCATTGACAAAAATGAGTACCAGATATAAATAATCTCCATCCCAAGTCTTTTTGTCATAGGCAAGCTGAAGTAACAAATAAATGATAAATTATTAAAGTTTATTGAACCAACTAGCATAGTAATTAATGCCTCAAGAAAAATTAGTCAATACATAAAATATCTCTAAGGCGACTGGCCAAGTTTATCATTAAACCAAGTAATAACATATTCTCCTTATCTAAGCCTTGCATCCAAGTTTGACTTCCATTCTATCATTAAATTAATAAAATATTTATACAATATTGAATGCATGAACTAAATCTAGTCTATGTATTCTCTAATAAGCCTAATTGACTATGTGCTCACTAAACCATGGCCATACTAAGTCCACTACCAAGATAAAATATGTTTAAAATTATAATATGTAATATCTTATTTTGATTTGAACCACATCATTACGAAATACAAAATGTTTTTATGTTAAAGGTGTTAAATATGTCCTAATGTTCTCCAAATTTTCATAGACCTCATAAGACATATGACATTTAAAGATCCAACCATTAAAAACTCAATACAAATTAAGAACGTTCTCATAGTCAATGTGTTCAGCTTATGTTTCATTTTGTTGATGGGATCCACTAAAAATCAATGCAACATACTTAAATGTACATCAATTATATTGATTTACACATTAAAAATATTTTTATATTACCACAATGATGACACACGTTAAATGATCATATTGATTTATAATTCCCAATAATAATTTATATAGGATCTCTAAAATCTCTTTTAAAAACCATGTACTAAGTATTTGATGCAACAACCATGGTCCATTCATTGTTCATCAAACTATAAGAGAAAAGAATCAAGAAAACACCAAACACTTAAATTTTTTTTCTTGTATCCACATCCCCTACCCATAAAACTTATGAATCCCCAAATATTCATTACCATGCAAAAGGTTCCACCTTCACCATAACATATTGAGCTCACAAATATGTCCCAAAGATACTTAAAGATCATTTAGATGATAATCAGTTAGCCCTTACCTACCAAACATGCATACAATTATCGCTTAGGACTGTTAGTACTTGGATCTTTGTTGTATTGAAAATCATAATCAAATATTCCTTACCTAGAATAAATGCTTGCATTAAATAGGATGCAAAATATACTAATAATTATAATGAAAAAAGGAAATCGCAAGAAGGGTGCAAATTACTTGCTTACAAGGAAGTGGAAAAGTTGATATTGGTTTATCAATTGTTATGTGTGTGAGAGAGATTAAGAATAGTTCTCTACAAGTGGTAAGAAAACATTTCCATAACATTGAAAAAACTCCATGAGTACGTTTATCCTCATTTTTAAAACTATGTCCATTCAACCACACTAATTATTTATATCAATTAAGTTATTTCATCCAATAATAATGCATAAACTAAATAATTTAAAATGTATTTTTTTGATAAATAAATGTAGCAAACAAGGGTGTTGACCTTTACAAAAAAAAGGCTTGAAAGTAGAAAGTTAGGCCATTAGTAATGCATAGACAACACAACGTGCATTGACTAGGACAAATCACAAAGCAAAACTAGGCGGCCTTCCAAAGAAAGGTAAAATTGATACCCAATAAGACGAGAGAGTTTGAGGAACAATTATTCCTATTATGTCAGACAACTATCTAGATGATGCTATCCTTAGACTCCCCGATGATAGAAACTATGTTGGGATAGTTATTAACACAATGCCCAGAGTGATGAGGAGGTTGAACAATATCAACATGACCTTGTTGTAGACCAAAGTAGTAGTAATATTAGAATGAACTACAAGACCATTGAGGGTTGTGCCTAGAATAGTAGGAACATCACAAAGGGTTGCAGTAGGTGCAAGAACCAAAAGAGCAACAAACAATGTCCATATTTATAAAAAGGTTCTCCTCTTCATCAACAAACTACGAGTCCTTAGAGGAAGAAATGAAAGAGAAACATACACATGAACTATCAAATGATCATCGCTAGCATACCTCCATCAAGAAACAATACCCCTATGATGTAGAAGAGTGCAATTAGAAGAGATGTGTCCTGTGGAGAAGTAGCACCCACAATGGAATGGAAGATCCTCATAATCCAATAGTTGGTTGCATGACCTATAAGAATAATTAGCAATGCATCCCTTTTAAACAGAGTGGAGATGTCCACATCAACCAAAATGCAAGCGAAAGTAAAGTGACCCAATGTACCATTAGCTTCATTCACCTTTGTGAAATGAACAAGAGAGTTTCCAATGGTCTCAAAGCAAGACATCTCCCAAAAAGGGAGTCAAAGATTAGGAAGGTGAATTAACATTTATAGTTTAATTAAGACATTTTTGAAATATGAAAAATAATATTATTTTTAATTTGTTAGAAAAATAAAGCTTGAATATCAAATTAACTAGTGTACTTTGGTGTATAATTCTATAACAAACACAAAAAATAGATAAATTATATATATAAAATCTTTCTACTATAGAAATATCATTCTTAAAAAGACAAATCAATATAAAATTAAATTACAACTATTCTCTTGACTTAATATATCATTCTTCTTATATTGTAAATCAAAAGGTAAGATAAATAAACAAAAATAGTTCAAATTGAAGAATTTAGAAAATAAAAATATAAAATTGTTCAATAATTTTCAAATGAGATTACAAATACTTCTTAGTCATATGATCAAGTACCAGTTAATCAAAATCATCAAAACAAATAAGTCCATACAAGATTTGCAATAAATATAAGTTTTGAAGCATACAATCTAAATTGAAAACTACAATCAAATTGATAATATTAAATTTGCATAATCCATCAAATTTATTTTTAGTGTTTTTTGTTTTAATTGTGTCAAGTTCTTGAATCAACATTTCGGGTCACACTATGTGACCATCATTAGGATAAAGAATAATAATAAGAGAGATGAAGAAGAAAAGGAACTAGTTGCTAATCAAGCTAGAATATAAAGAGCAAGATGGGGGAGGTTAGGGTGCATGCAAAACAAGGAGGGAGAAGAAGGAAAATTATAAAGACAAGAAAAATGAGGAAGAGGAGAAAAAATACCTAGAAGGCCATGAAGTAGAATAAAAATAAGAACAAAGGAAATTAACAAATATAAACTTACTAAAGAACACAAAAAGAAGTAACCACATACTAGGGACCTAAAAGAAAGCGATAAAATTAACAAGCAAACAAAAAACATATTTCCTCTCTTTGTTTTCTTCTTCTCCCTCCTTGTTTTGTGTACACCCTAACCTCCCCCATGTCTTTCTCTTTTTATTGTAGCTTGATTTGCAACTAGTTCCCTTTCTTTTTGAACTCTCTTTGCTTGTTTTTCCCGATGATGGATCACAAAGTGTGATCCAAAATATTGATTCAAAAACTTAACACAATTGAAACTAAAAGCACTAAAAATAAAATCAAATTGCTTAAAAAAAGTTTATCATAGAGACATTCTAAATTGAAACTAATCAAATTTTTAACCTTTAAGAAGAGCTAGTATTTACTCCATGAGAAATGGATGTATTGCTTCCAGAGCTCAAATTGGTTTCAGAATTCTCACATCGATTTCACAGATGAACACACAACTTGGTAGCAAGTTATATGGTTGTTTGGTTTTCTTTTATATAACTAGAAGCAGGGTGTATACTCTATTTCTCACCTAATCCCACAAATTTTCTATATTTCACATTGTTAGACAATGACAAAAAGAAGAAAAAAAAGAAAAAAGATTGTGAAAACAATCTTTCTCTTATTTTAGAATAAAATAGTTTTTATTTTTGAAATGAAGCTTCTAAGTTTATTCAAAGAAATACATTAGGTTTTATTCTATGTTGAGAGACTGCTATTATCTTCAAGAGGTTATATATTCTCCATGAAGGCATATCATAATGTTTTCAAGAGAAACATTACAACAACAACTGTGAAGTTTGTAGATATAATTGTTTTTCCTCTAAGCAATAAGATTACCAATACTTGCCCCATGGATGTTTCCTTGATATATTGTCAAGGTTTTGCCACATATATCTATGCATTGTTGGTTGTTTTATTATTCTTCTTTGTTTTGATCACCACTTCTTTGCATCTAATTTTTCTCATAAATTTATTATTTCTAAGTTAATGATTTTGCATGCATAACAAGTAGTATTATAGATAATTTTTTTTTGAGTATGTGTGTTAGAATATGGTGTTGATTTTGTAGCATCAAAGGAAAAGGTTTCAAATGCAAGATTTGAGGTGAAGAATTTAATTGCAAAATAACTTTGAGCTATGGAAGCTCAAGACACATGATTCTTAGTGCAATAGGGATTGCATAAGGCATTGTTTGGAAAGTCAAAGAAGTTGACATATATGACAATGATGGTTGCGAAAGTTTGGATATGAGACCCCTAAGCACAATCTAGTTCTGTTTGGTAGATGGGGTTCTCTTTAATATTGTTGGGGAAAATATATTTACAATTGTATGGAGTATAACAAAGAGTCTTTATATGAAAAAATCCTTGACAAACCAAATCTAATTGAAGTGGCAACTATATAGCCTATGAATGAAGGAAGGTATAAAAATTGTTGATCATTTAAATATTTTCAATACTTAATTTGTAAATTGGGTAGTATTTATATAAGAGTCAAAGATGAAGATGAAGCAACAACACTGTAATGTTCTTTTCCCGAATCTTGGAATCACTTAGTTACTTCTATTAGTTTTAAAAGATGACACATTTCATTTCTTGTAAGAAGACTAGTGATGCTATTCATGTAGTAGAGTTATTTTTTAGAGAAGTGGCAAGACTACATGGTATTCCAAAGAGTATAGTTTAGATTGAAATGCCAAGTTTCTTGGGTATTTCTAGTGTACATTATAGAAGAATTTGAAGACATGATTGAATTTTAGCTCATCACATCATCCATAGACTAATGGGAAGACAAAGGTTGTGAATAGGAGTTTGAGGAACTTGCTGAGATGTTTGGTTGGAGATAAGCCAAAAGGATGGGATTTGATTTTACCATATGCATAATTTTCATATAATAATTCTGTCAATAGAAGTACAAGTAAATCACCATTCCAGATAGTATATGGGAGAAGTCCTAGAAATGCTTCTAAAATAAGGAAGTCAGATAAAGGAAAGATAAGTAGTGTTGAAGTTGAAGATTTTGCAGAACATTTGAAGAACACCCATGAGGAGGTGAGGAAGAACATTACAAGGATGAATACACAGTACAAGGCCAATGAAGATGAGAAAAGTAGGTATAAGGAATTTTTAGGTTGGGGATGAAGTCATGGTTCATTTGAGGAAGGAGCATTTTCCAATGGGAACGTATAACAAGCTGAAAATGAAGAAGTTTTTACCATGCAACTTACTAAAAATCATGTTCCTGGAAATGCCTATGAAGTAGAGTTGCCTGCTAAATTGAATATTTCACTAGTATTTAACATTTCAGATTTGAAAAAGTATCAAGAAGGAGGTGATGGAGATGAATTCACAAAGCACAATAGAGTATCCCATCAACTATTTTAGATACAAAGGAGATTGAGGAGATACTGGACAATTGTGTTGGGAGAAGTACAAGGAACATAACCTATAAAGAATATATGGTCAAATGGAAAGGGAGACCAATAGAAGATTCTTTATCACTAACAAGGGAGGAGGTTGACCGTCATGATTTTCCTCTGAACACCTGAGACATGACGAGATCAATTCTCAAATTACCTTGGGTTTTTGATGCAGGAGCATCCTAGGTGTAAGAGCAATCTTGCATCACCCAAAAATACTTCATTTCCTTATCTTGAATAAGGGTTGTCTTAGTGCAGAGTTACTATTAGTGGAAGCTTTCTACTTAGTTAGTTAGTCATACAAGCTTAGAATGTTCTAATTTTAGAGGTGGAGGTTCATCTTGGATATATCAGCTTGCCAGTTAAGGGTCATTGCCATACCATGAGTATTCATAAAGTTATTGCAGATTTTTGGTATGAAATTTTGGTACAAAAAATTTAGGATCCATTTTTATTGCATTAGAGGCTCTGTATGGACTCCAAAACTTGGCTAACTAGATGTTGCACAAGTCAAGATCTGTAGATCCAAAGTAGAGTATTCTGAAATGGGGTCATAATTTCCAATCGTCTCAATGGTTTACAAGTTATGATCTTTTAAAGTTGGGCTACTCAAAAATTAGGAAATAAAATTCATAATTGTTTTGAGCTGGCTCTATATGTAATTTTAGGGTTGGTCGAAATCATGAGTTAGAGTTTGATGTCTAGAACCTTCTTGGGTGATGTAAAATAACCTATATAAGGAAGGCATGTAGCTTGTCTAGGACAATTCTGGGTGATAGTTCACAACTATACCTTGTAGATTATTGTAAGGCACCCATGTGGGTTTTCATATTGTATTTCATAGTTTTGTAGTTTCGCATTTGTGGAGATAATACAAAGCTTATATTTTGTTCTCGCAAATTATTATTGTTTCTTTATTTCTATTGTGTGTTTATTATATAAAGGGGAGCACCCTTTATCATGTGATCTATATCACAAGTAAGTAAGAGTCATAGAATGAATGGTTCAATGCATCCCAAGGATTCCATAGATTAGATAGGTGAACTAGAAGATTAATTCAAGCTTGAGAATATCATATATCCATAGAGGATTAGGATATAATAGAATAAGTTGAAGGGTAATGTAACCATATGGTGGAAATAATTGCAAAAACGTAGGGAGGAGAATGGAAACATGAAAATAACTAGATAGAGGGTGATGATTTTTGGGTTAAAGGCTAAATTCATGTACATGAAGATAATGAATTGGAATTATTCAAGAGATTACAAAACTTGAAGTAGGACATGAGTGTGAAGGAATACACTAAGGAGTTCTACAATATGACAATCAAATATGGACTTCAAGAATTATCCAAGGAGAATGTGGCTAGATAGATTAATGGTTTACAATTCAATATTCAAGATGAGCTAAGTTTGTCGAGGATTAGTACAATGGAGGATTCATATTAGTATGCATTAAAGGACGAAGATAAGTTAAGAACAAAACTAATCCCAGAGGAAAGGAGGAAAAAAATGAGTGACATTGGCAAATAAAAGTAGTCCATTTAAGTAGGCATAAAAGAGAAAGTGTGGGGCATTTTAAGTAGATGAATTTTCTAGAAGAAAGAGAAGCAAGGAAGAGAATGAAAGTTGTAGATAAAGAGGATATTCAAATTTAAAAGTGAGAATGACATTTATGTCTTGAAGCCTATAATATGTTCATAATTTTCTCTTATGGAACACCTTCTTCCCTTTGAAGAAAAATAACTAATCTTCTCCGTGATGTTGCCTATTTTCTTCTTCATTTATTGTGCTTGTTCTTTTGTGGACACCATTTGGTGCTCCATTTGTCCACTATCTTCTTGGTTGTAAGCTTCCAGTCCCATAGACCCAAGGTGTGGTCTTTTGTTGGACATTAGTAAAATTATCTTATATTTGCACCATAGGTGTCTAATCAAGAGCATTCACAGTTTTTGGGAAATATTGCACAATCCAAAAATATTTCCTTTTAGCTCTATTCCTATTTTCCACTTTCTATTTTTTTAGTAGAAAACCTTCAATTTGGATCATTTGCTATTGTGAAACTAAGAGTATAATATAGACATAACATTCTATCTATGTCTAGGATTACACCTCATTTAGATACTTTGTAGTCAATATATTTTGGACTCTTATTTTGACTATGCATGTCCTTCATTGTTTCAATGACCAACTAAGTTTTTTGATCTATCAAAACTATTTCCTGATTGCATATAAGCTTAATGACTCACATCTCAATAATCCTGAGTCTTTGGATGATGTATCTCTTGGATTTATGTTCTTATTTCATTAAATTGAAAGTGATATGATTTCTAGGTCTTGACCTATGTTGGTAATATGTTTTTCTAATCTTGGACAAATACTTTAGAGGCAAACTTATGGCTCATGCAGTTGTATAAAGTTTGGTAGTTGTTCCTAGTTTGAGACATAAAAGAAGTTGAAGGAGAATTATCTTTATGAAGATAGAATCTATTGAATTCATTTTAACCAATCATGTATGCCTTGAATGCAATATGTGTGTTGTAGGCCAACTTCATACAAATTCTTTGATTCGGTAATAATGAAAAGATATGTGTATCGTGTTGATTATCCATTCTGGTGTATGGAATGGTAGTTTTCGACATGTTGAGTCATGTTGCATGGTTTGGGCCATCTCCATTAGGGAAATTCCTATGACAAGTACATCATCCTATTATCAACTAAATGATTATTAAGGCAAGGGTGACCTCAATGAACATTCATTTGATATATGTATGATTAGATGATTTCCATAGATGTGTACTACAATTGGGCATACTAAAATAAGAAGGTAATTCTAAATCATAAAAATGTAAACTCCTAAGCTTTCTTGAAAAATAAGCTACACAATTGAGGAATGAAATCCTTTAGAAAAAGAACTCAAATATTTCTATTTTAACTCTTAACAACTCCTAGTCAACATAAGAACAAATATATGAATATCTTCACGCCATTGGAGACATGGATAACAAAATTAGTTTGAAATCAATAGATTAATGTTCATGTAATCCTAATATTATATGCATGTGATCAAATGACTCCTAGTAAAAAATAAATAAGGACATACAAACCTAACCATTATTAAATGGTAGTCTAATGAGGATATTCATCTACACCAAATGCAAAAAATGTTTTATTATATGTCTTAAGAATTTTTAAAAAATCTTTAGAGGAAGATTCCTAAAGAATAGAGGGATATATACACTGCAAGGTAAGGATATTGAATATTCCTCTAAGCATGTATAAAGATAAGGAAATATCCTAACCATATATGAAGATACAAATATTCAAGAATTCCATTTTCCTCTATAATAGTTTAATTTGCAATTTTCCCTTCAACTACTTTGGGATACTCAACTAGAATTAAAGAAAGACATACAAATCACAAGTGAATACTATCCTAAGATGTAATGTATTTTTTTAGGGTGAGAGAATAGTGAAACTACACCTTAGTTGCTAGAATTTGGATTCATATCAAATATCCATTCAAACTAGACAACATATAGGCTAATATTCTTGATCATCTAATATAACCACTATATCCATGAACTCTTAGAGATAGTGGTTGAATGGTTCAAAACATATTTGTATTGATGAATAAAATTGCAACATGATAAAGAAAAAAAATCAATTGAGATGCAACTCTAATGAATGGACAAATAGTTCATCGAACAAATCAAAACTACTTTCCCATGCCTAGTAGAAGAATATATAATGTTGACACTAGAGATGTCACATGTACAAATTTATATTGTTAATAGTTTATGAATCCATCAATAAATAAAAAAGATATAAAAAAAATCATAGAGTGGTGATACAAATGGTTGGAAATTGTTGGATCTTATTTAAATAGAACTAGTAAATAAATTTACTCTCATTCTAGAGTTTGAATGATTCTACTAAACTTTGAATTAATTGAGTTGATTTAATCATGTATAAGTACACTGGATTATGCAAATGCATAAATGAAATCCACAAAAGAGATAGCTCAATTTAATTTCCTATAATAATGTTAGAGGTCTTCTATCTAACCACCAATATTTGTCTTCATTTGGTCTTTCTTCAATGATCTTGTTCTCCTTATATATGCATTGTTTTCATGCCCGAGTCTCAATCTTGAACCATTTATATTTTATAATGTTTTGTTTGATTCATCATTTCCCAAGAATAACCAATTTATTGACTTGTATCTACAAACAACTAACTAGTTATCAATTCATAAAAAAATAGTTTTCCTTATCCTTGGCACCAAATGATTGCAATTGATGGGAATAGACATTTTAGAGATCCATCAATAATTCACGATTAAATAGTTAGTTAGCCTTTCATCTCACCCTAAATTCTAGATTTGAGTAACCTCTCTTGGTAATGTTTTACACTTTATTTGCTAGCCTCTCCCATGACCTAGTCCTATGCCCTTCTTCCTACACCTACATTTGTGGCTATAATCTTGACTACACTTGCAATACCTATCCCTGCACCACCTATTCCTATAGTACCTATTTTTGTACTTACTACTTGGTCACCCATGGTGTCTTTTATGCCTGTGCTTGTGCCTCTAGAACCCTAATGACTCTTCCATGGGGACATATTCACTCACATCCCAACAATCATCATCATTATCATCGTTGTCTCTTGGAATCCCCTTATCACCTCCTATGTCCATATCCATAGATTGCCTCTAGTAATCCTCCTCCATCTAACCTAGTAATGTGAGCCTCAGAAGATGATGTGTTTCCCATCATGCTACATACTCTAAAGACATCCTTGCATTGATGTCATCTAGTCTCGGCACCCATGGTAGTAGATCCATTGCTAGAAAAATCACCCCATAGAAATGGGATATATATTTTCTCTCACTATGCCCCTACCTTTCGAGTAACAAGTTGATGCATAATATTTCCCCCTATCACCTCTTGGTGTCTCCCAAACTAACTCATAATCCTACATACTTGATATCTATCAATAATATGCATTGTATACCCTAAAAACTAGAAATTTATTTAGACATAGGGAAAATACTAAATATCCTCCATGCCCCAAATCGTTGAAGTCTGTAATCTTGTCCAAAATCCTTTGCCAAAACCATGTTGCACCTACATATGCATAGTGTAGTGAGGCCCAATATATACATGATACAACTCCTCTAACTACCTATCCCTCACTCACACAACTAAAATACAACTTTATGTTCCCGAACCCAAATATAAAGATCCTTGACTCCTATCCCCAGGTTCTTGTGCCCTTGCTACACGTGTATATTATGGTACAATTGACCTAACATCATATAGCCTCAACAATAAGTAATAAAATCCATCATCATGTCATATAGCATCCTCACCCAACCCATAGTAAACCCTTGCCCTCCTAGGCCATGCATCAATTGTCTACCAACCAACCTTGCTAGGTATAGTGCTAGCTAAGGTAATCTCCATCCTAGATCCATTGATGGTCTCCACCTCATCTATTTCACATCCATTGTAAGTCTCTACATTGATCACTCAAATACCCTACCCATATAGTTGTCAACATCCTCTAATTGGTACACAAGAATACCCCTCAAATTAGAATCAATAAAATCTAGAATTTTAAGATCTTACATTCCAAATTTGGTTTAATAGTTATCTTTTGAATGAATTAACATGGCAAAAATATTGAACACTTATATAATTATAGAAAGAAAGCAACAAAGCCACTCAAGTTGTAAATAGAGCATACAAAATATTATTAAAACGATTTCTATTTCATGCATGTTGACAAGGGAACTTTAAACAACCAGTTTGTTATTTGTTATTAGGACTAAGAAAGGAAGGGTTTATGCACACAGATTAAACATTACACTAAAGCTTGATTCCTCGACTAAAAGTATTAAATAGCTTACTTTTCTTATTGTTTTCCTTTGTATGCAATGTTTAAGAATGACCAAATTTATGACATACGAAGCGTGATTTTGGCTTCCAAGTGATACTTCATTGACATGAGCACAGTTGGAATATCCCTAGTGAGATCAGGAAGAACACCTTCTTTAGCAGAATCCCATTTGAACGTCTTGACTAGATTGGCGAGAGTAATGGGTACATGCACGCTTGCCACATCCATTCCCGCACATACCCTCCTTCCTGCTCCAAATGGAAGATACGCCATCCTCACATTATTTTTCTCCATCTCATTCTTCTCCATAAATCTCTCCGGCCTGAACTCATCGGGATCCTTCCACACCTCCGGATCATTGGCCACGCTGTGTAGATTGAAAAGCACTGCTGATTTTGCAGGAATGATGATGCCCATCACCTTACATTCCTCCTCCGTCTGATGAAGCATCGCAAGCGGTGCAATGGATTCTTTTCTAAGTGTCTCCTTCACCACAGTTTGTATGTACGGCAACTTCTTCAAATCATCTAAACTAAAAAACCCACTTTTACCTTCCCTCACAACCTCTTCATAGGCCTTCTCTTGGATATGAGGATTTGTTATGAGGTAAGCGAGAGCCCATTCTATGGCAGTAGAAGTGCTGTCTACTGCAAGAAGAAAGAGTTCATACAAGTTGAATGCTATTTCTTCATCTGACAACTTTGAAGAATCCCCCATCTCTAGTTCCTCCTCTTCACCAACGGACAACAAACAATTCAAGAAACAACAAGGAGCAGTTCTCGTCAAGAACTCCCTATAACTGTGAGAGAATCTTATGAAGGGCAACATGAGACGGAGAACATCAGCTCTGAGAGACTTCCAATTCCTTTCAGTCCTCATTGTCCAAGGAACAAAGAAGTGAGCAGCAGGAAATTGATCAAGAAGCATATCGCCTCTATTGCTCAGCAAAATATCACGAGCTATATGTTCTTCAAGCTGAGACAAGAAATCATCGTCTTCAAAGTCAGGGCCAAAGCACAAGGGGGCAATAAAACTCATTGCCATCATCTTCAATGCATGAAATGGCTTCACAACACCATTATTATTCTCTATCATCTCTTTTTCTAGCTTGGCAACGAGTTTCTTCACACTGGCTTTGTGAGAGGAGCTCTGAAGGGAAAGATGGGAAGGGCTGAGAACGTTGTTGTGTAGGAGCTTTCTTAGCCTAGTCCAATGGTGGTTGTAGGGAGAACTAAGCATGGTCTTATAAGAGGCGTTTGTAAACTGCCTAGAATAAAGGAGGGGGCGACTAGAGAAGTTGGAGGCTTGGTTAACAAAGGCCTCCCATATTGGGGTCTGACCAGTGAGGATTACAATGGGTGATGAACCCATCCAGATTGTCATGACGGGGCCATATGTTTTGGCCATGGATGTTAATGCAGAAAGGAGATTTCCACCCTTGTTGAGCTGATGTAAGTTGCCCAAGGGAGCTTTGGTGGAGATGGAGGCCAGACCACTTTTTGCCTTTTGGGTGAGAGGGAAAGAGCAAGAGCAAGCAATGAAGCTGCGACAAGGGAAATAAGAGTTACTTGTAGAGTGGGAGAAAGAAGGAAATGGAATGGCAGAATATGATGAAGAAGAGCCAGTGTTTTCTCCATGACCGATGGATGGACTGCTTTCAGAGCTCAGCTCAGATTTGCATTGCTATTCTGACATTAATTGCAGCAAGTTACGTGTTAATATGCTATATTTTGTTTGGATTGTGACTTGTACATAATATGTTGAAAAGAATAGGGTCACATAAGTCTGGAATGTTGAAAAGAGTATACTCTATGCGGAAATCTAGAATCTGTTGAAAAGAATAGTACATTCACCTAAACACTACCAGTTTGCCAATACGCCACAAGGGAATATAATGTGTTGAAAAGAATACATTCTTTAATTATAACGGTCTAATAATTGCAATGTAAATTCAATGTGTTGATATAATATATTTTTAAAACAAAACCATTCAACAATACATTATGAAGTACAATGATCCAACAATTGTGGTATAAATCAGATAATGTATTCAAAACAAGTGCCACATAGTGACTTAGTACTTGTCTTTAATAGTATTAATTTTAATTTTGATATAAATTTAGTTGTAATTTTATTATATGTATCAAATATTTTAATGTGTACTTTCATAATTTCTAATAATCATATTCAATATTTTTCAAATATTTTTTTAATATAATTGATTTTGTACAATCATGTAGTTGTGGCAAATTGTTCAAATTAAGAAGCATCAATTTTTGTAACCAACACATTAATTCACATAAGATTCACACACTATAATACATAAGAAATAAGTAATAATAATTTTAATACTTATATTATTAAATATAATAATTGAAACAATACTTTTTGTGTACTATGCTACATTATTTGAAAAAAAATATATTCAATTTTTTTCTATAATATATTATTTTAAAAATTTTTATAATATAATATTAACATTTAAATAATGATAATTGAAAGAACTATTTAATAAATATTAGTAGTGGATGAATGAAATAAATACAATATAAAACATTTAACAATGGTATTGATTTTTTTATATATTAAAATATTATAAATCTTTCAAATAAAAGTTGAAGAATTAGAGGGAATAACACTCACCTAAGAGTTGTAATAAATACTTAAAGTAAATGATTATAATATTTATAAAAAAATATTTCAATGTATTTCTTTATAATCAAACAAACTATTTATAATAGTTTTAGAAAATAAGAAATATAAATAATTGATTATATTATTATAATATATAGTTTTCTATTCTAAAATCCATATACACTAATTGAAGTGTTCAAACAACACTTTGAACAAAATAGATAACAAATGTGCTAAAAACAAGGAATAAGAGAAACAATTCAAATATTTTGTTAAAAAATACTTCCCACAAATTCACAAATCCCCATATGAGACTCTAATCCATTCATCCAATTACAAGCTAGAAAATTAATATATATAAATTGTAAAGTTAAAAAATTGACATGTATTTCTTCGTAAACATAATATTTATAGAAAAATATAAAATGAAATGAATTTTTATTGGTAGAATAGAGGTAATTTAATAACAAGTTAATGTGAGTAATCCAAAAAATGACACAATAGTACTTAGCCTAACAACAAGTACTAATAATATACTCTTTAAGTACAATGACCTAACAATTATAATGTAAATCTAATGTTTGAAAAGAATATATTCATTAAGAAAAATGACACAATAATATATTCTTAAGTACAATTTGAACCAACAATATAATATTTAAGAACACATTCTTTTAATCTTTGTGATTGTATCTTCCATTTTAAATCCCTTCCATTTGAGTATTATTTAGTTTTATTAAGAATTCTTATAATAATGAAAAAGAAAACATATAACAAAATATTGTATTCATAATCATTAATTTATTAAATTGATAAATCAAAACTTCTTGATCATGACATTGCTTTATCAACTCATTAGTTCCAACACAAATAGACATATCATATATAGTCTCACTCAAATATCTTATGAGGTAGATTAACATCATTTAAGGATGACCATTGTAGTCCCATGCCTTCCCTTTAGATCTCATCTCACAGATTAACTACTTCAACATCAAGGTGCATTTTAGAGTTGGAGTTTGATAGTGATAAGTAATTCAAGGTTGTCTTTGATTTTGAGGATTTGGGTTGATATAATTTGAGATTTAGAGTTGTGTGGGTGACAATTGAGTTTACATACACAGTTGGTGGTGGATGACTTAAACATCACATAGTAAGCTTCATCCTATTTAACTAAAAGTGTTAAATAGTCAAAGTTGACTATTTTTTTCAAAGCTTAATTTTCTCCTTAGTGTGTGATGTTTAAGGGTGGCCAGTTGGTGGTGATTATGTGTTATGATTACACAAATACACATTTATGCATTGATACAACATGATGATCAAATATAATGGAAGTTGTTGGACATATGACTATTTTATTGTTATTGATGTCAAACTTGTTATATTTAGTCTTCAAAGGATAAATACAATATCTAAAAATTGTATTTTTTAGATATTTCACAATAATATAATATTAACGATACGTACATATAAATGTATAAATAAGATCATAGCTTTTTAATGTGCTTGTTTGGTGCCAAGCTGCATGTTTATACATGTAATCAATGTGAGAATTGCAACACCCATATGAGCTCTACAAATAGTCCATCCATTTGTCATGGAGGAAACATTGTCTCTTCTTAATTATCTCATGCCCTTCCATTTTCTTCTTCCTCCCACTGTACAAGTGACTCTTATTTTCCTCGTTGTAACTTCATTGCTTTATCTTGCTCTCTCAAATGTGGAAACATAGACATCCACTCTCACTCACACCCATCTTCCTTCCACACCCCCATATCATTTGACACACTGTGTAGATTGAATAATACTACCAACTTTTCAGGAGTGGTTACTTTGTTTGAATTGAAGCCTTGGTGGAGATTTAGGCCAAGCCACTTCCTTCTCAGTGGGTGAGAGGGGAAGTTGCAATAAAGAAAACTGGAGTCACTTGTAGAGTGGGAGTAAGAAATAAATGTAATGGAAGAAGATAATTAACAAGATGGATTTCAATACCAATGGTCGTTTCCCCCAGAGGGGTGGCACCAAGAGAATTTCGATGGGGTAGCTAAAGGTAATCTAGGTGAAGCTGGCAATGGTGGGGTGATTAGAAATAGATTTGGTTATGGCATAACAATGATTACCTTCCCTCTGGGGTACCAAACTAACCACTTCATTGAGGCATGTGTTGTCCTTCATACAACTAAGCTAACAAAAGATATTGATGTTAAATGCCTCTAGCTTGAGGGGATTCTAATAACATCATAAAATGCTTCAAAGGTGAACATCCTCCTTCTTGGTCTATTAAGAATTTGGTGGAAGAAACCAAAAAAATATTGCTTACTTTTGAGAGGGTCTATGTGTCATAGGTATATAGAGAGTCAACTAACTAGATGCTTACTTTTGAGAGGGTCTATGTATCATATGTGTCAGTAACTAACTAGATGGCTAATGAGGTGGTCAAAAGGGACATGTCATAAAGGTGGATTAATGGTGATGGGTTCCTGGTGGCAACTAAAAGCATGATTGAGATTGTAATAATCCAAGGGAGGATGGGAAGTATTAAGAATAATGATGAAAGGTAATGCTGTCAGTTCCACATTTAACTTAATGAAATTTAAGCATGGGTTGAAGATGAGTAAACTTAATTTGGAGGCTTTTTGGCACACTTTCTGGGTGTTTTGTAATCTTAATTACTATTGTATTCCCAAGGACAAAAGAAAGTTTTGTTTCGGTGAAATTTAGTAGAGTTTTGTTCTTTACTATCGGAGTATGTAGAGAAATTTCCCTACTCTTAACAACAATATAGTGTTGAAAAGCATTGCAGAGAGTCAAAGGATGAAGTGGCAAAATGGAAAAGGAGGTCAAAGGTTTGGGAGAAGCCGAGGGAAGGTGGCATTTCTAATTTCATTGAGAAATTTCATGGTTGGAACACAAAGCTTACTGAACTTATGGTCACGTCTTGGAGAGAAGGGAAAGTAAAGATTTAAAGAATTGATTCCATGGTTAACAAAGGTGTTATTGCAAAGGTCATTGACTTCCCATCCGAGGGCATTAAATTCTTTAGGGATAAGAAAGTTTCCCTCAATGTTGTTAAATACTTTGCCAAGAATGCCAAGGAGATGAAAGATTTGGTGAAGATGAGAGCATACTATGAACCAACTTCAATTAAAAAACTATGGAGGTTCGTTCTAAGAATGATCATCGCTTATATTACGCTGGACACTAGGTATGATAGAGTCCGTACCCATCACTTTGTCATCCTTAACCACTTCAGGTATGACACTAAGATCTCCATCCCTTACTACCTCTTCTTCTCTGTAAATAAGAATATCATGGGTTATAAGAAGAAATTGTATGCTAATCCAACTTTCCATGAGGGCCTATTATTACTGATTTATGAGCATTTTAAGGCTCAAACCTGTGGCAGATCCATAGCCCATAAAGTGGAGTCCTTGAAGGACATGGAAAGCTCCTATCTCCTATTTGACATTGAGGATAGCACTGGGCTTCATTCAAATGATGAAGAGGAGGTGGCCAAGATTATAAAGGATTTGGGTAAAAACAAGAAGAAAAAGGTTGGGAAAGGCTCAACGGGTAAAATTACCATGTCTAAGGTTAATTATGCCGAGGACTATAATGAAGAGGATGAGTGAAGGGAAATAGAGGAGGAGAATAGTGTGAAATGTTAGGATTAAACCACGGACAAAAATAACAATTATGCAAATTTAACCAATAACAGAAAATAATAGATCACACAAAAAAGAACACAAGGCACCAAGATTTAACGTGGTTCACCCAATCCTTGGGCTATGTCCACTAAACAACAAGTCTGAAATGATTACAACTTGATTACAATCCGTAATCCCTTACAGCTCAATACCGCCACAAGAACCAATTTTTACATCACAACTATGAAACAATCCATAACCCTAAGCTCTTTTATACAAGTATTTTTACTGCTTTAGGGTTATAATTAATAATTACATGTTGGTCCAAAATCTCGATAAAATAGGGCCCAATTTTCAAAGAATTTATGAAGTATGTACATTACTTTCCTAATTAGTCACCACAATCTAACAATCTCCCACTTGGGGATTGATTAGGCTCCATACTAAACAACAATCTCCCACTTAGAGACTAATCTTGTAGCTATGTCGCTACTCCATGAGGCTCCCATTGGATCAAACCACCCTGGACTCTACTATTCTTTTATTCATGTTCAGTCTAGAAGATCAACTGAAGTTGAAGAGGAGTTCAACTTCTCCCTTATTACTACCTTTGTCAACATATCTACTGGATTGTCATTTGTATGTATCTCCTCCAACTTTAACTGTCCATCCTCGAAAACTGACTGAACGAAATGGCACCACAATTGTATGTGTTTGGTCTTTGAATGCAGAGTTGAATTCTTTGCAAGATGAATGACACTTTGACTATATGTAAAAAAATAATTATCCTTTTGAGGGTGTCCTAATTCTTCCAAGAAGATTTGAAGCCATATCATCTCCTTGGCTGCCTCTGTAGTAGCTACATATTCTACCTCTGTAGTGGATAAAGCATTAACCTTTTGTAACCTAGAAACCTAGCTCACGACTGCCCTACCAATAGTAAAGACATAACCTATAGTACTCCACCTGGTATCAATATCCCCTGCCAAATCTAAGTCAACATAGCTTTGTAAATCAGTAGTAGAGCCCCCAAAATGTAAACACTTATTGGATGTTCCTCTCAAATATCAAAGAATCCATTTGACTGCATTCCAATGCTCAATTCCTGGATGACTCATATACCTACTAACGACTCCCACTACATGTGCAATATCTGGCTTGGTACATACCATGACATACATCAAGCTTCTTATAGCTGAAGCATAGGGTACCTTGGACATCTTATCCTCCTCTTCTTGTGTCTTGGGACACATCTCCTTAGTCAACTTCAAATGAGCAAGTAAAGGTGTTCTGACAACTTTAACATTCACCATAGATAAATGTTGCAACACCTTCTCCACATAATCAACCTGAGATAGCGTCAATGTTTTGTTCTTGCTATCTCTATAAATTTTCATAGCAAGGATTTGTTTTGCTGCCCCCAAATCCTTTATAGCAAATGCATGTGCTAATTGGCATTTCAACCCCTTAATGTGATCCATGTTAGACCCAATTACAAGCATATCATCAACATATAAACATATAATAATGTAGCTGTCATCATCCAACCTCTTAAAATAAACACAATGATTTGAATGACATCTATTGTATCCATGCTCATGCATAAAACTGTCAAATTTCAGATACCATTGCCGAGGTGCTTGCTTCAAGGCATATAAACTTTTTCTTCAATTTGCACACTAAGTTCTCCTTACCTTTGACCACAAATCCCTGTGGCTGAGCCATATATATCTCTTCATCCAAATCACCATGAAGGAAGGATTTTTTAACATCAAGCTTCTCTAAATGCAAATCTTCAGTAGCCACAAGACTTAAAATAGTACGGATAGAAGTCATCTTAACAATAGGAGAAAATATCTCATCAAAATCAATGCCCTTTTTCTGTACAAATCCTTTCACAACTAACCTAGCTTTAAATATTTTCTTACCTCCTTCCTCTTCTTTCAACCTGTAATCCCACTTATTCTATAAAGTTCCTTTACCTGTAGGCAACTTGCATAAATCCCATGTCTTATTCTTCAGCAAAGAGTCCATTTCATCTTTCATTGCAGATTCCCATTGAATCTTAGTATCCACCTACACAAATTTATCATAACAT
The DNA here is from genome assembly GCA_028749045.1 of Cupressus sempervirens. Taxonomy (NCBI): domain Eukaryota; kingdom Viridiplantae; phylum Streptophyta; class Pinopsida; order Cupressales; family Cupressaceae; genus Cupressus; species Cupressus sempervirens. The sequence goes on from CM053790.1 coordinate 151,531,655, forward strand.
TCAGGTTCACAAACATTAGTAAGTAAAATTGAATACAAAGAGGGAGAGAATCTTTCTGGAGGTCTAATTTGCCTTGTTGACCGTGTAACATTCACTGGTGTGTGTGGTATTTTTTGCTATGGTTGTTACACATCATGAGGAATGGCTGGAACATCAGCTTTTGGAGTATCATCCAGCACTACATAATCATCTTCTTTCTTCTCATGTTGCTACAATAGATCTTTGTACAACACTTTCTCATTCAATATGACATCCCTGCTTCTTAAAATTTTATGATTTTTATAATCCCAAAGCCTATAACCACATTCATTAATGCCATATCCAAAAAATACACATTTCTTTGACTTAGCTTCTAGCTTGGTTCTATTTTTAGAATCTATGTGAGCAAATGCTTCATAGCCCAAGGTTTTGAGAAAAGAATAACTCACCTTCTTACTAGTCCATGCTTCCTTTAGAATACCACAGCCCAAAGGAGTAGAAGGAGCTCTATTAATCAAATATACATCAATATTGATAGCCTCTGCCCACATGTGTAAGGGCAACCCAACATGCAACCTCATGCTCCTTGTGCACTCCATTATAGTCCTATTCATGCATTTGGCCACTCCATTTTCCTGTGGAGTCCTTGGAATAGTTTTCTGTCTACAAATACCATTAGTGGAGCAATAATCTTCAAATTCACAACTGCAATACTCACCACCATTATCAGATCTGAGACATTTTAATTTCTTACCAGTCTCATTTTCAACCAAGCATTTCCATTTCTTAAAAGTTTGAAATACATCAGATTTCTGTCTAAGGAAATAAACCCATACTTTTCTAGTTGCATCATCAATAAATGTAACATAATAATGAGAGCCACCAAGGGAAGTTACCTGAGCGAATCTCCATACATCTATATGCACAAGCTCTAATTTCTCCTTTTTGTTTTCCTGCCTAGTCTTCACAAAACTCACTCTCTTTTGTTTTCCATACACAACTTTCACAGAAATCCATATTAACACATTTTAAACCTGATAAAAATTTCTTTGAATGAAGTACTTTCATACCTTTCTCACTCATGTGCCCAAGTTTATTGTGCCACAATGCTGTATTAGAATCTACAGTAGCTATTTGTTCTCCCTGCTCAACTGCAACAATTATTCCCTAACATTCATTTTTCTTTGAAACAATTAAAGTAGAAGGAACAATATGACCTGTACAAAGATATAAGGTGCCTACTTTCACACCTTTTTCTACTACAAGGGAACCTTTTGAAACCTTCCAATTTTTATCATTAAAAGTAACTACACAACCCTCATCACTGAGTTGCCTTGCTGAAATTAAATTCCTACTTAGCCTTGGAACATGTCTTACCTCATGTAGTAGCCAATGATTCCCATTCTGCAACTTAATCTTAATTTTTCCCTTTCCAACAATTTGACAAGGTTCATTATCCCCCAAATAAACAAGTCCAAAATACCCTTGGACATAATCAATGAAATAACCTCTATGAGGTGTAGCATGAAATGAAGCACCGAAATCTAAAACCCATGAATCATCAACACTTTCTAAAGATAGAAGCAAAGCATCCCCTTTAGATTTTTTAATTACCACATTTGCCTCCTTGTATCCATCTGGTTTATCTCCTTGATTTTTCTTTTGATTCCAACAATCTTTCTTTTTATGACCTAGTTTCCCACAGTACCAATGGTCATTCAGTCCTCTCGATAGAGACCTCCTCCCCTTTGACTTTCCTCTTGATTTTCCATGATTTCCAAAATTACTTCCTCTCTTAGTTGTTTTGCCCTTGCTTTGTGCATTCAAAGCACTTCTTGATGTAGATCCACCTAAGGATTTCCTACGAGTTTCCTCACTCAAAATAACAACAATCACATCATCATATTTTAGGGTACTAGATCTAGGAACATAATTACTCACAACCATTACCTAGCTATTCTAGCTTTCAGGCAAAGAACACAAAATCAAGAGAGCCCTAATTTCTTCTTCAAAATTGATACCCACAGAAGATAACTGACTAGTAATAGTATTAAACTCATTTAAATGATCTACAATAGATCCACCTTCTGCCATTTTCATATTAAATAAACACTTCATGAGAAATACCTTGTTTGAAGCGGAGGGCTTGTCATACAATTTTGCTAGGGTTTTCATCAACTCTTCTATTGTCTTCACTTTTGTAATATTTAATGCCACTGATGGTGCCAGGCATAATCGAATGCTTCCAAGTGCCTTTCTATCCAAAAGATCCCATTCATCATTTGACATAGATCACTGATTCTTGGCTTTGCCTTCCAATAGCTTCCATAAATCCTTCTTATAAAGATAGTCTTCCATTTATGTCTTCCATAACTGGAAGTTCTTCCCATCAAACCTATAAACCCTTAGCTTACCCTTGTCTGCCATCGCTCCCACTCAACTGTGAGACTCCCACTCAACCGTGAGACTTTCCTACAGAGAGTAACTGAAAAAACAAGCTCGCTTTTGATACCACTTGTTAGGATTAAACCATAGACATAAATAACAATTACATGCAAATTTAACCAATAACAAAAAATAATAGATCACACATAAAGGAACACAAGGCACTAAGATTTAATGTGGTTCACCCAATCCTTGGGCTACATCCACCAAATAGCAAGTCTGATATTATTACGATCCAGTGATTACAACCTGATTACAATCTGTAATCCCTTATAGCTCAATACTGCCGCAAGAACCAATTTTTGCATCACAACTATGAAACAATCCCTAACCCTAAGCTCTTTTATACAAGTATTTTTACCGCTTTAGGGTTATAATTAATAATTACATGTCAGCCCAAAATCCCAATAAAATACTACCCAATTTTTTTTTTCAAGGCAATGCCCCGAGCCCCAAAGAATTTATGAAGTATGTACAATACTTTCCTAATCAATCACCACAATCTAATATGAAAGATGAGGGTACTAGCAAGGTCCTAATTCGTAGGAAGGTGGAAAACCCAACCAAGAGGAGAAGGGCAATTAAATGGATGCTAATCAGGATTTTAGTAAGGGATAGGAGATCCCTATCCATGCCCAGGAGGAGAGAAATGAGGATTATGACATAGAAAAAAACCACTTGTACGTTTGGCTCTAAGGGCAAAAAAATGGTATGGAGGAACTTTAAAACTTGGACTACGAAAATGGGCATTGTGAGAGAAACTATCTAGCCCAAGGTCTTTGAGGGAAATGATGGTAGAATATTTATTTGGATGAACTTATTGATTTGGCCATGGTGATTCTCAATGACAATGTTAGGGAGGTGGAGATGGATCTCCTTAATAATTCCCATAATAACATGGTGGACAACTTCTGATCTATCAAGTGGATTTTTCAAGAAATAGAAGAGATAAAGAAAAGGTTGTAGGGGCTAAAAAGGAAGGGGAAGACAAGATTGACAGAATAAGAAATTTTGATACCATGGTTATTGAGATGGAAAAAATAATGGAAAGGATGGAGAGCTCTCTCCACAACATTTCTAACTAGAGCCTCAATATTATCAAAGGCTTTAATGATAATATCAAATAGTTGCATACTATGATGGAGGTTAGCACAGGGGTGAAAGATGACATGGAAAATGAAGATAATAGGGTAACTAAAGAGGATGTCAACCCCTTTCTTAAGAGCCCGAACAATAAAATGAGATAAAAAAAGAAGAAGAGGGACAAGGAGGACTTTCTAGATAACATACAACTGATGAGTTAAGCAGCAAAGACCATGGAAAAGCTAGAGCTCAAGGTAGTAGAGTTGGTCAAAGATATGGTGTGCTAATTGGTTCTCCTGGCTTTTCTATTTTTCCTTTGGTGTTTTGTTTTCTAGGCTTTCCTGCTCCTTAAGAGGCTGTGTTTTCTTTTTCAAGTTCTAGTGGCCTTCTATGGCCTGTTATTTCTTGTTGAATTGCTTCATGCTCAGGACTTAATGTTGATTTATTTTGTTTATTGTTGGGTTTCAGGCACCCATTAAAACTTTTTTTACTTAATAAAAAAAAATATTTGTTTCAATATGAAAATGTGATCATAATTAATTTTAAAACAAATTTACCGTGTGGAATTCTAAAATGTTAAAATAAATACACTTTAATCTAAAATATTTTAGTTTCAATTTAAGAAAACTAACAACACTATACATAAAGAAGCAAATAAGTAGGTCTTTTAACTTATTTTAAATTAAAAATTAAAGTGATGTTTAATTCTATTAAATAAATCCTAAATATGTCTCTCAAGAAATATTAGTGATAATATTCTTTCAAGAATGTTAAATATTCGCATGGATACTATAAAATTGAAAAGAGGTGAAAATTATGTAATGAAACACCTCTTCACAAGATGGTTATACTACCCAATCTACATGTTTCATAGTTGGCTTAATAAATTATAACATTTTAAAGTGAATGGTAAGTAGTAATATTTTAAAATGTTGCATATCCTTAAGGACAAAGAATATATAATAGTTTGAGTTCATTTGGACCTACTTATTTGATACAATAAACTTCATTGACATATTTAAATATCCTTGATATAAATAAATAAGACCTTTCATGTAGTTAAATATCTATTAACTAAATATATTTTCCATCAATAAATATTATAGCATTTAAACTAGTAAACAATAATTTAATATTAATTAACTTTATGTATATAAAGTACTTAAGAAGTATTGTAATGGTTGAAATTGAATACCAAGGTTATTTTATGAATTCTTATTAATTAGTATATCTAAATAACACTTGTACGTAAGCTCATCTCATGACATGATCCAAGAACATCTTGGGTCTTTGAGCAATTTGGGATCAACAAAAAATATTTCTTATTTTATGTACCAGTCTGTTGTTTGCAAAGTAGCCATTTCTTCTTTTGGTTTCTTGTTGTGCACAATTGATATCATGTCGATGACCTATACTAGATCCTTGTCCTAATTGCGTGAGTTTTTATTTTTCATATTTCTTAAGTCTTTTGCCATTCTTTTTGGTTTCTATTTCTTGTTTTGATTAAGTAAAAATAGGTTTTAAAGGACCCAAAACCTTTTACATAGTAGCAAGAAAATAAAAGCTGAGAAACCTAGAAGAATTGTGCATTAGCACCAAGAGAAAAACAAGCTAAAACAAGTGTGGTGTAAATTATTTTGATTAGCACTATTTCCTATTCTCATGTGGCATCTTAAATAGTTGGGAGCCAACTCCTAACACATGTGTGGACCTACCATTAAGTGTGCGTGATTTTATATTATCATTTTCTTGGGTTTTGGTTGACTATTCCAAGTCCAGAACTATATTGTAATTAAATGCTTAACTAGCCAACTTGTGGCTTAGGTGGATATATAGGAAGATTGGTTAGAAGTAGGAAGGTGGTTTTAGTAGAATTCCTAGAGAGAGAAGATAAGATATGCAAGCTTGAACTCTGATTTCATAAATTTATTTGTATATGGATGGAACCCAAAAGGCCTCATAGTCGGTCATGTTGTGGTTTCTTTTTTATGTGAAGTTAAATGATTACACGTAATATGCTACATCTGGCCTTGTGTTCTCTTTGGTTTATCTAACTTTGCATAGAGCTTCCATGTGTAAATTTTAGAAGGGGAGCATTGGTAGGTTTAATTGAGGTTATTCCTCACTTATCCCTTCCATATCCATCTCCCTATGTCATGCGGTCTCCAAGTAGTGTTCTTTCTTGTGGCTTGGATTATGGAGAACCTTGTTGAGTTTGGTTGTAGGGTGGTAGATCTAAAATTTGACCTATAACTTGCAGAAGGTTATAATCTTGTAGAAATTGTTGTCAAAATGGTTCGAGGTAGATGAAATGCTGATAATGCTATAACAAATATGTTGAGGAAGATTGCAACGAGACTTGAAGATTTTGAGACAATGTTGAGAAGAGGTGAACATCTTAAGGATGTTAGTGATGATGAAGAAGTAACACCTAATACCAATCTTGAACTTAAGGTTGAACAAGATGAAGAGAGGCTTTTGAGAGGTTTTTTTGGGGCTAATCTAGACCTATTGTTGAAGTTTCTTGCTATGATGGAAGACCTAAGACTAATGTACTATTGGATTGGATCACTAAGATGGATAAATACTTTGAGTTGTAAAGTACTTGCTGATAACAAGAAGGTTAAGATAACAATCACAAAGTTAAAGGGTCATACTTCACTTTGGTGGAATCATTGCAAATTGAGAGACCAAAAAGGGGAAAACAAAATATCAAGACTTGGGCAAGTGGGATCGTTGCAAGTGGGTAGATAACTTAATGGTTTAAGGACATCAATTCAAAATGATATCAACTATGTTAAAATAGACAGTGTGGAAGAAGCATATCAATACATTCTGAAGGCTAAAGAAAATTTGTGAAAGAGACAAAGAGGAAGAGATGGAATTTTTCAAAGAAGTAGAGGCTCAACATATGGAGAAGGTAGAAGATATGATGGTACAATGCAAGGAAAATCAAAATGGAAGGAAGAGCTTGTTGGTAAAAGAGGTAATATGTGAGAGGTAGCTATATTGGTTACTCTAGGAATAATAATGGTGGAAAAAGAGAAGAAAGATCTTGGTTTAAAGGTACTTGTTACAAATGCGGTGAGGGACATAGAACTTTTGAATTTACTATCTTTGGAAAGAAGATTAGAGGTAATTAAAAAAACATTTTGGCTTGTGAAGAAGTTATTGAAACACCTAATGAACCTGAAAATAGTGAAAAATTGATGTTGAGAAGGATCTTGTGAGTGAAGAAGTTGATGAAGAACCTATTTTGAGAATGATTTTGTTCAAAACTAGATGTAAGATTGCTGGAAAATGTTGCAAGGTAATCATTGATAATGGAAGCTCTGATAATTTGGCATTTGAGGAGCTGGTTAACAAATTACAATTGTAGAGATTGAGACATCCTAAACCTTATCATGTTTCTTGGATCCAAAAGGAGAATAAATTACTTGTAAGAGAGAAATGCCTTGTTAAATTCAAAATTAGGAATTATCATGATGAATTCTTGTGTGATATTATGCCTATGGATTGTTGTCATATTGTTTTGGGTAGACCTTGGTAGTATATATGATTGACAAGCTTTGCATGATGGTAGATTGAATCAGTATACTATTTGGGTTGATGCAAAGAAATAAATATTGTTTCCATTGATAGGAAAACTTGATGTGAACCACTATACCATAGTCAAAGTATGTTTGATAGAGGATAATCAATTTGCTAGAGAAGTGAAAGAAAAAAATGTTTGTTTTTCTTTCATTCCTAGAAATATTGACAAACAAGATGAGTTAGAACATGCACCTGAAATTGAGTCTTTGCTAGTGAAGATTCAAGACATTATTTCCAAGAATGGACACGATGGTTTGCCTCTTGTGAGAAGCATAAGTCATTGTATGGATTTGATACCTAGAGCTAGTTTGCCTAATAAAGCACCACATAGATTAACACCTTACGAAAAGGCTAAATTGAATAAACAAGTGCAAGAGCTATTTGAGAAAGGTTTGATTAGAGAAAATTTGAGTCCTTTTGCAATAACTGCTGTGTTAGCACCTAAAAAGACTGAATAATGGAGAATGTGCTTTGATTCTAGAGCTATAAAAAAGATAACAATGAATTATAGATTTCCCTTTCCTAGGAAGGATGACATAATGGAAAATTTGAGTGGAGTGAAGTATTTTACAAATATTAATTTGAAAAGTGGTTATCATTAGATAAGAATTAGAGAGGGAGATGAATGGAAAATTTCTTTTAAGACTAATGAAGGTTTATACGAGTGGTTGGTTATGTCTTTTGGTTTAACTAATACACATAATACTTCTATGAGCTAATGAATGAAGTCCTAAAGAAATTCTTGGGTAAATTTTTGATTGTATATTTGGATGAAATTTTGATATTCAATAAAACTAAGGAAGAGAATCTTGAGCATATTAGACAAGTATTGCAGAAATTGAAGGAGGAGAAATTGCTAATTAATTTGAAGAGATATTCATTTATGAAGGAAGAAATTGTGTATCTTGGTTTTGTCATTTCAGTTGATGGTTTGAAGATGGACCCTAAAAAGGTAAAATTTATTTTTGATTAGCATACACCTAAGATTGTTGGAGAGGTAAGATCATTTCATGGATTGGTGAGTTTTTTTAGGAAGTTTATCAGAAATTTTAGTTCTATTTGTAATGCTATGACTAAGACTATGATAGGAGATAAAATGTATTTCAAATGGACACATGGAGCACATAAGTTTTTTGAAATATTGAAACAAAAAATTGCATAATTACCTACACTTTCTTTTCTTGATTTTGGTAAAGTCTTTCAAGTTGAACATGATGCTAGTAGCAGTGTCATTGGAGTAGTTTTGAGTCAACAATGAAGACTTGTAGCAGGGTTAACTTTAGTGGTGAATATTTTCCAATTGGTAAATTTTTCTCATCAACCAATGTCGGTTTGGTGAATTTTTTTTTTGCATATGTGGTATGGTGCGTTGCCCCAAGTTTACCAAAAATGAGTCACAATGCCATTGGATCTCCTTTCAAAATGAAATAACCAATCAGAAATATTTTTTTCACTCGATAAATTAAGCACATTTGCCTATGATTTCTGAAGTTAGACTTTTTGGATGACCTCAATTTTCCCTTGGTTTTCAAAAATATTTTAGGAGAGGGATGGCATTCACCCCACAAATATGTGGATGTGTGTCACACAATAATTAAATTTTGCCAACTATATTATGTATTGTCATATCATTGACGAACCATATTTGGGTGACCGCAAGAAGTTGGGTCACAATTTCGCGGAAGTCAGATCCGCGGAATTGTACTCCTTAGAAATGGGTACTCAATTTTTTAAAAATTGGGTACCCATTTCTAAAATTACGCTTCGAGCACTCGAGCCAAATTTTAAAAATCGGGTACCTGATATTTAAAATGGATCGGGTGCCCGAGTTAATTAACTATCGGGTGCCCGCCTTTTTTAGAATTGGGTACCCGAGTTTTAAAAAATCAGGTACCCGATTGCTTAAAAATTGGGTACCCAATTTGTAAAAAGTTTATATAAGCGCTTTTTTGGCATTTTTGAGGTCATTTTCATGACCTCAAAAATGGGAGCCTGATTAGAGATGCATACGGGAGCCCATTTTTCAGCCTTACTGAGTACCCCCTTGCTGCTAGTTTTCGATACACAGGTATTTTAATATGTTTTATACTATTTTACTTTATTTTTTTTAATTTTCAATTTAATATGTATGTTAATTTATTGTTTTTTCACTTTTAATATGTATGTAAAATTGTAAATTTACATTGTTAATGAACATAAATGTTTAAATTTTTGTATTTGTTAATTAAAATATAGTTTCGTAAATGTTTATTTAAAAAATTATTATTTTAGATGTTTTGAAATGTATTTAATTTATGTATTTATTACAATGTTGAATGATTAGATTAGATGTAAATTTATTGTTTAAACATGTAATTTTACAAATAAATATAACCTCAACCTAAAACCATATAACCTCAACCTTGTTTGAACTATAACCTCGACCAAAATTCATTGTTTAAACTATAATCTTGACCTAACCATATAAATAAAACCCTAAACATATATAAAATACTTAATCACATAATAGCCCGTGAAGGGATCCAAACAAAAAACTTAAAGTATTTAAAATGATTTTACTTAAATTGTATTGTACTTTGTTTCATGGATCGAAAATGGATGATGTAAATTATTTTATAAATGTATATTCTTTCAGCCTTTCATACCCTGTGACATGTGTAGTGGATGATTGTGCATTCTGAATTAATTTGCCAAGTGGCATTCAGAACAAATGTATATAAATTATTTAAATGGATTGAACTGAAGTAGTTAATATGAACTTTCATGTGGATGTGTTATTTACTTTACTTTTAGTAGTTTATAATAATTTAAAAATGAAATGTAAATGTGCTCATTAAGGAATGCAATCTCTTATGTTTTTAATATATGTAAATTATTGTATGTATGTTATTGCTTGCTTAGTAAAACTTTTGATTAGTTCTTTGGATCCCTTGGCTGGGCGTCATTTAGGATTAGTTCTATAATGTCAATTTGTATTGAATTTAACTCTAATCATAACCCTTACTATCATCTTAACCTAAGTAATCTTAATTTGCTAAAACCTACCCCAGGTAATATATAAATAATTAAATAACTTTCCTATCTTACCTTGAGTACTAATTTTATAAATGTCAAACCCTAAGATTGAAAGGTGACCCTGGCCCTTAACTAATTAATATTATACTTATAAACCAAATTGAATTAAACCATGATCATAAACCTAATTATATATCCCAACTTAAGAGTAGAAATCTTGAATTTAACCTTAAAAATCCTTTCCCCAAACATTAACCAAATTGAACCATTACCCTAGAAGATTGAACCAAGTTAAACGTTGACCTTAAGACTAAACCAAATCACCCTAAACTAGAACTCAATAATATATTGAACACTTTAAAACAAAATTCAAACCTAACTTTTTTGAATTAATGTTGGTTTTTAATCTAAAAGCTCTAACTATAATTCTATATCTAAAACCAAATTTAGCACTTAAAAAATTTAATTCAATTTATTAACTCTTGTCCTAATTGAAACCTAAGCATGTAAATCTAATCAAACAGTACAAACCAAATTGAACCCTAATCCTAAAACTAATTAAACATTGATATCAAGGTCTCAAAATGATACATCATAAAAAAATTAGAAGAGACTTGAATGAATCAGGCATCTAATTAAGTAACCCTCCCTGACCATCAAGAGGTGGAGGTGTCCACATCAGTGTGAGTAGGAGCCCGGACTAGACCCTTGGATGGGTAGCCTAAATGTTTATTACCTTTGCAGAATGGAAGGCCACATAAAAAAATATTTCCTTATCCTATAAAAAGAAATACCCACCCCCTAGTGATATATATAGTAAGATCTTTTTCCTAATTTTACAATCAATTTTTTTTGTTAGAAGACGATGATAGTTCAAAATGATTTAGAAGATAGGGATTAAATGAGAACCATCATTCCTAGAATGAAGATGCATTATTCCAAGTGATAAACCCATTTCTATCATAAATCAACTCCTCCATCCAAAAAATTAGTAATGAGAAATCCCTATGTCAAGTAATCAATGGAGGGCTCATAAAATTGATCAAGTGATCAACAGAGGGCTCATAAAATCCCTAGGTCAAGTAATCAATTGATCCCCAAGGGGAGATAAGAATCTCATTGAAAATTAGAGACAGGACACTCCTAAATGCGTATCATACAAAATAATTATTGCCAAGGTCTTATCCTCTAGACTAGAAGATATCCTACCCAAGATCATTAAACCTACACAAAAGTGTTTTGTTAAGGATGTTTATGCATATTGGAGAACTTGATAACCTATTGGAAGACTTTGGATTGAGAAACATTTCTAGGATAGAGTGTAGGCATGCTCAAGTAATTGATTATGAAAATGTCTACAAAAGGGTGGAATGGAGTTTCACTATGATGATGTTGCAAGCCCTCCATCCAATATTAAATGTCAAATGGTGTCCTCTCTTATGATTGGTGTCAAGGTTTTAGTAAAGAAATTAATGGGGTTAGATCATAATTTTTAGGACTCTCTAGATCAATTATGAAAGGGTGTCCTCTTGCATCCTCTTTATTTTTTATTGTTGAACATTGACTCATTACATTATCTCCTTAGAGATAACCAGTTGTCTCTAAAAGTTAGAGGATCTGCTCTCCAAATAATTAATAAGTATCTAATGTACATAGTTTGTTGATAATATATTTGTATTCTTTCTAAGCTAGAAGAGTGCAACACGAGTCATTTAATGATCAAATTGGACCTCTTTTCTTTGTATTGGGTAGTAAGATTTATGTCTCTACATCTATCTTATTGGGGCTAAATATTGAGTCCCCTACCTTGTGTAGTAAATATGGTATTGGATGGAGATTTCATAATTAAGTGGTTAGGTACCTAGGGATTCCATCTGTAGTAAACCCTAACATATAAATGAAACGTCTCTTTATATCAACAAGAAAATCTTTGGAAAACTCAACAACTGGAACTCTAATTATCTCACTTTGGTTGGTAGAATTCAAGTATGTTAAAAGATTCACTCCTTGAATATTGGGTGTAAGTTTGTCTTCTTCCTACTCATTTTATTTAAATCAATTTGGTCTTCTATATAAATCTATTAGGACCATTTTGTGGATAGCCAAGGGATTACTTTGGCAATAAAATGGATGGCCAAAGCTTCATAAGGTAATGAATTATGGATTATGATTAGAATTAGGATTATTATATGGTTAGGGATAGGGTTCACATGTAAATTAGTTCATTACCTGACATGATCTAAACTTATAGTTTGCAAGAAGGTTTTCAACTTGGTGCCATACTCTATTTTTGAGATCTTCTAAAATTGCTTTTGTAAGAGATGTTTATCTCAATACCTGTATATGTACATAATATGATGGTGCTTCCCCATACATATATACTCAATATACTTTACAAATTATATGAAACTTCTTATATTTTCACCTTTACATCTTTTCCCCCTTTCTAATGTAAATGCCAAAGGTGAATTTTACATGGTTATTCCAAAATGTGACAAGAAGTCAGAACATACCTTTAGAATTAGTGCCATTGTCTTGTCCCAGTTTTCTTGTAACATCTTGTTTGTGTGCAATGTAATCTAAACTTCTGCTGATAATTCTATCATCTAATCAACAATGGAGAAATTGTTAGCATGTGCTCTATGACATGAGTATTTTCGACACCTTTCTAGAGAATATTTTTTATTAGCCAACTACTTTTTGTAGAACTTCATATGACCAGGTTTACAACAATAATGCATGAGTTAAGTTTTAGATTTTGATTCTTTGAAGAATCATGAAGTTTTTCGTATCCTTTCTATATAGTAGAATTGTCCCCTCATTCCCAAAAGCCCCAAAATTCCCCTCATCCCTAGGTGACTTAGTTAATGGGGATGCCTATTTTAAGTGTTGAGATTTGTACTTGTGTCACACAAGGTTTTTCTCTTTGTTCTTCTCCCTATTCTATTATGTTTCTAATATGGTCATATGATTGCATAGAAGGTTGACTCCTTTGAATGCTCTATGACAAGAGCATTTTTGACACCTTTCCAAGAACAATTTTTGATCAACCAACTGCTTTTTGTAGAATTTCATATGACCTAGTTTACAACAATAATGTCATGTGATAGATTTTAGATTCTTTGAAGAATTGTGAAGTTTTTTCTATCCTTTCTATATAGCATAATTGTCTTTGCCTTTGTCCTTGGTATTTAATGTTTTTTCATGTTGGATGTGTCATTGTTGATAGAAAACTACTTATGTTAAAAAGCGGATAATAGTTAGGATTCAAACTACAATCATAAATATTTTTTAATCAAATCATAATTCTATCTCTAAGCTTTCATTAGATAATTGTACCCTTAACTCTCGTCTTAGGACCATAATAAATATCCGATACAGGTAAATATAATTTTAACTAAAACCATAATCCTAGGTAAGTTCCCTAACATTAAAGGATCGCAATCATTATAATAATCTTAAGCTTAGCCATCATGAAAACTGTTAACATAACAAAATTGTAAACCATAACCTTCTCATAATCTTAACTTTGTTTCATCCTGAGACATGAACATGTATAATCCATAATGAGTTCATACTTAAAAATTTAGTATTTAATGTTTAATTTGACTTAAGTGTTTAACTTTATTTATTTAATTGATATGATTTTAATAAAGATATGCACATTTATATAGATCTAGTTGATAAATTTTAGATTTAAATTTAATTAAATAGTAATTTTGTCATACGTGTATTATGTTGTGATGTATTTTTGATGTGTTTTATGTTGTTTAAATATATATGCAGATTATATTTGATGGACCCACCCCCACCCCCTCCCCCTCCCATACCCCCACCTCCGCCACCTCCATCTCCACCTCCACCTCCACCCCCACCCACACCTCCACCATCCGCCGCGGATGAGCTCCGCGAGACCATGAGGCGTAACCTGAATGACCTCATGAGTGATATAGAGGCTATCCGATGTGAGAGGCACCACCCTCACCCCCCCCTACGTCTTGCAAATAGCATGCAAGGTGTGGTTGACTCCATTCATAATTTTGATTTAGACATTGATTCATTTAGATCATGGAGGGAAAGCATGCGCGCCTTCTAATCTAATGGCTTATCATCTAGAGAGGTTTGTAACCTGAATATAGGTAAAGGAAATTTTCAACATTATTTTGTAAACCCTAAGATGGGTGAACCAATTAGTGAGAAGAAGCCTCACATTTCCATTAGGTGGTGTACACATCCACGCATAGCAGCACATTTTTGGGAGCAGTGGTGGATGGTATTTGACCATCCACCACACACTAATCATGAGGTGCCCATGTACTTCCTTAGGAATTTATGGGCTGAGTTTGAGTTGGGTTTGAAACCCAACTATTTTGATATGAAAGCATTCCAGGGGGTTTGTAGAGGAATGCCTCAAGATAGGCCTGGGGCAAAGCTGAGTGACAGAACGAGAAACCGCAGGCGAGCTGAGCCCCTTGTACCTCTTCCTGTGCCTGTTGTGCATGCTCCTCACCATCATCATGCAATTTCATTTTCTTTTACCCATTTGAGTGCCCTTTCGGGCAATTTAGTACAACAGTGGACGTAGGCGGTACATGCTCCTCCACTTGGACATGTTTGTACTAGCTGTGGAGGCATATGCACAGGCCCCTAGAGTGATCCTGGTGCAGCACACGATGGCCATTATGCTGAGGGTGCAGATTTTGATGATGATGTATACGCTGCCCGTGGTGATGGTAGTGACGAGATAGATGTGTCATCATTTGTTGACCTCATGCAGTCGGGAGAGCTTGGAGAGAGTTAAGAGCAGCAAGTAAAATTTTAATTTCAATATAAATATAAAGTGCACATAATTATTTACTTTCTACATATATGTGTTATTGTATTAACTATATTAATTTGTACTTTTCAAATAACAGAGGATGGATGACACTGTTCCTCTTAGGAGGCAGTATAGTCTTTTTTCGAGACCTACAGATGTTGGCGTCCCTTATACGGTATGCACTTTGAATTACACTGTAAAAATGTACATTCAAATTCAAATTTAATAACATGTGCTCATATGTTCTTTTTATTTGATTTTGTAGGGATTGTCTGCATCTACAAAAATTGATGTTAGTACAAGTCCTACTTCAGTTACCACTGAGGCACAGCCTCAAATACATGCGGTATGAACTTTTGACTGAAGACAAATAATTTGTATTATTTTTATGTATGTACATTATTATTAACTTATAATCTAAACAATTTTGACTCACATGTATATATATTTTATGTGTTTTGATTTTATGAACAGGAGCATGGATATCATACTCATCCATACAAGCCTCGGTATAGCCTATTTTTGACTCCATCTTATGATTATCATGCTAGCATACCTGTAGACACATTTGTGACATTGGCTACCACTCAGGTATGATATATACATTATATATACATGTTTAATTTATAGTGTATAAAAAATGTAGTGTACAAATTATGTACTTTGTAATTATTCATGTATATTTAATTTTGACTAAACGTTTATGTATCCATAATTTTAGGACTATCTCACCACGAGTGTTGCTGAGAGCACAGGACTTAGCCAGATGGAGGTACCTACATCGTCATTTGAGGTCAGTATTGTGATTTATGTACATAATGTATAGTTCATTATGCTCTAAAATCAAATTAAAAAAATGTATGTATTGTAAATTATAGGACCTCACCACTGCTGCATTTGGTAGTTTTGACAGTGCGCCTCCTCCCGTTACTGAGGGACACCCATCTCATGTGGTATAATTTATTTTATTATGCAGTGAATATTTAATTTTTTTTGCAAGCTAGATTTTGAGACCCATTTCAATTAAGCAAGTACATGATGAGATGTGCCTCATGTTACATAGGGTGATACATCTACCTCACAGGGTGTCTGACATGACGAGATGACTCATATTACACATGATGATCCATCTGAGTCCTCTTTGCATGGAGCAAAGAGGACATTAGATCAGATAGATTAGGTCTTGTTGGCACCTATAGATTGTGTTTTTATGATGTATATATATTATTTATGATGTATGTACACTTTGTGTTAGGATAGTTAAAATTGTATGTTAGACCATGTATTTTTTCACTTCATAGATCATGTTATGATGTATGTTAGACCATGTACTATTTTTTTATGATTTCTTATCATGCTTGCGTATGTAGTACATATATTACTATGTTTCACCATGTTTTAAGTATATTCAACCCATTTTCTTTATTCTGACATATTTTATTCATGAACATATGACACATTTTGTAAGTATATATGCAAGACGAAAAATAATTTTAACTATCTATAGAGAATTATTGGATAAATATCACATCAAATTTATGCATTGAGATTCATACAAATAAAATTGACCTACTCAATTAAAAAATGTATTGATAATGTACCTAACAATGTATCATAAGTGATCTTAATGCGTTGTTTGGTAATGTAAGACTCATTATCACCTAATAAGACCTATTATGTGGTAGTAAACGTATGAATACCTATCATAACATATAATAGACATAATGACTTATTAGGACTCCCATGTCCCCTTAAGACATACATGTATGGATAACGTACCTAACAATGTACATCATAAGTGATCTTAATGTGTTGTTTGGTAATGAAAGATATAATCAATACAATGAATACAATGAGTAATGATCTAACATATAATCAATACAATGAGTAATGATATTTAAATTACCATGTGCAAGTGACTTGTTTTTAATATTATAATCAATAGTAATTTGAAACTTCAAACAAACATTAATTTAAACATGCTTGAATGTAAAAGTAATGGAACAAAATAGGAGGTCATTACTTAAATTGACAATTAATTTATAATAATTTATCAAGTGCACATACCTTTAACTTTCAAATAGAAGTAAACTCTCATTTTTGAATTAGTTTGTACAACATATTTCACAATATATGTAAGACAATGTCAATGATATATTTATAGTTCACTGAACTCATTTGAAACATAAAATTGGTTGAACACATCTCTTCAAATGAGGTCCTATAAAATAAAAATGTAAAACAAAAACACACATGTTAATAAACACATAAATTAATAGTCAAGGTATCTAAACTATGTAAATATATATGTGTAATTTGTATGTACTTACTATGTGAAATTGCACAAGATGTTGATGTTCGATCCACTTTAACATTTAAATTTGCATAAATTGTAATTGAGACCTGAATAAGAGGTATATAAGTTCTCTAAATTGGTATTGACAACACAAACATACATGTAACTAAATTATATAAGTACATATATATAAAAATAATACAATAATGAAAAAACTTACATGTGTTTGATTTAAATGTAGTCATCCCACTGTGCCATCTGCGTCCTCTCTCTTTTGCAATGCATTTATGATTGTCTTGTGCTTGTCCATTGAAATTGTCCATAATACCTTATTGGCAGGTCTCTCTTTGTATCTTTCTAATTTGATATTTGTTGCCACAACCAAATGAGAATAGTGTAAAATCTTCTTTTTGGTTTGGTAGTCTTCAAATGCTGACAAACCATTTCTTCTTGTTAGGTATCTACGTAGCCAGGTGCCAGCTACAACAACAGACCCAATTGGATACTCAAAACCATCATCGTCTACTTGATGACATGTCATTTTTTTCTTAGGTTCCACACATCTAGCTAGCCAATACTCAGTTTGTTCATCATTATCACTAGGTGCAATAACAACATAAACATGTCCTACAAGATAAGATAAAGTATAGAAACACTTTAATCACTCGTGTAAATATGCAAATTATATAAATTGAAGCATGAGATCGCAAAAAAATCTAATTAAATTGTGCATACCAGGTTCTATGAGGTCTGAAATACGATCATAGTCTTCTGATGCAAAAGTAACATTCTGGCCTTCATTTACTATATCATCTTCAAAATGCGTGTCAGTAGGTGCTAATGATCTTTGTTGCCAATCTTCAACCCATTCTGTATTCTCACATTCTTCCCATTCACCTGCAAGACAAAATTGACAAAAACAAGCAAGCTCCCTAATCCATATAGTCCAAGTGTTAGAATCTGAACTCCTAAATGAATGCCATTTAATTGAACCACTAATTGTATCACGATCATATCTTGAAGGGATATTATTTTCTTCAACTAGGTAGAAGAAACGTTTGATTGTAGAGTTTTGACTTGCTCCTGTGTATAAATATTTGTTACACCATTCGACAATCTCATGTGAATTTTTGAATTTAGCTCTTTCCTCAAATTTTAATTGCTCTTTACTAAGGTCTCTCTTCACACATGCACCAGCACCATCATGTTCTCCTTTACCATGTCTAGCCTCAAAAAAACTCCACACATGTTGGATGCTAGTTTGCTTATGTGTCTTACTCAACCAATAGAACATTCTAGCATTCTTGAATTGTCCTGTACAATTATCTGACCATATCCAATGTTGTGTTATTTGAATTTGTCTCTCTTTTAAATTATCATAAAAGACCTTGAAACAATATTGGACAAACTCAGATGAATGGAGTTTATTATCACTTAAATAAAAATGGTACTCTCTCAATATTTTTCGATCCTCCTTTGTACTATCAAGTGCATGCCTATAAACTATATGAACATAAATTGTTACTTGCACTAAATTGTAATATTGTGGTTGTACCTCTTCTTGCGGTGCAAGCGTGTAGTTCTCTGTAAAGTCAACAAATGAAAGTATAGTACCGATTGGAAATGTATTCTTACTTATGCGAAATTGTCCATCAAGCCATCTAGAATATTGAGAGTGTTTAACATATTTTGGTATGATCACACTCTTAAACTCATCCATAAATGCATGACAACTAACTTTATCTGTAACTAGATCACACCTTCTTCCAAACTTCCCATCCTTCAATGGATATTCAATAGTTTTGAATCTTTTTACCTCAACTAATTGTTGTCCAAAAGTAGTCAAAGCATTTTCATGCAAACATTCATCTAACAAAGAAAGATTGCCGCACATATCACATGTACTAGAAAGACATGCATTGAAAAGAAAGTATTGATCATTAGGTGGCTTACAAAACAAACCTGATATGAAATCTTTTATAGTTTGAGGTGGTATTTTTATACCACATTCTTGCAACATTTCTTTACTATGCATGGTACCACATATAGATTGAAATACATCATAATGGTAACGAAATTGAATATGAGTTTTACAAAAATAGGTGATTCTTTCCTTGTTAATCCTTACATACCATGGTTTACACTTTTCAAAAGATCTTTGACTAATGGTAATATTTAATACCTTACCATCTACAAATTTTTTAAACAATTCAGTTTGAGTCTTGTCCAAAAGGTGTTTAGGATGTGGATCACGTATTTTTTACCCAATTCTCAATTTAAGAACATCTCTTGAATTAGGTGATACTCTTGTGTTATCATGCCAAAAATTTTCAATCAAACTTTTGATTTCACTAGTAAGTTTCATATCACATCTCGGGAGTCTACCACTAGAAGTCCATAAAATATTTGCTGGATCACATTCAAAGTTAACCCTTCTCTTTACAACTCTTTCTAAAGTCTTACAATTCACATTAAGATATCCACTTATGTTGGTAATCAATCTTTTGTTAGATGTTGATTTGTTAACTAAAGCTATTGTTATTGCTCGTCGTGCTCCATTCTTATCTTTAGACCGATTTCTCTTTTCGATAACATCAAAGGCACTAGCAACAGTGGATACAACTTGTTTTAAAGACTCATTTTTATTCTTGGGTTTTGCATACATTCCCAACCCTCTCATTACTTTTCGCATTTTAGACATTTTAATTAGTTGCAACATTAGCTGACATTGAAACCCAAATTTCTTATTATAAAAAAAATTCCTATACAATCTATTAGCATGTGTCCTAATTTGTCTCCATGAAACCAATCCCTCAAGATTATCTAACACATCATTAGGAATATGAAAATTATGTTCAGACACTTTACTATCATCCTGACATGTTTGTTCAGTAGTTGGTGTTTCTATGTCTACATTCATGCAATTTTTATTTTCAGACACTTTACTATTTTCACTGTTATTTGGGATTTGAATATCATTTTCAAATTTTCTTGGCATTTCTTTTGGGGTAGGCATTTCAATTGGAGTGTTTTGTGCATGATCGTTTGACAATTGCTTCTCATGAAGAAAATCTAAATCGTTTAAATCGTAACCTGCTTCTAAAAGATCACCAATTTCATCACGAGAGAAAATTCGAGGGTTTGGAGACACACCTGTATTGAACGCATAATTAGAATGTGCACCTGAATTTTCTTGTATTGGGTTCTCTTCTTTGACTTCTTCATCCATCGTGGTATCTTCAATGTCTTTCTCCTTTGAAACATTGTTCAAGTCTCTAATTCTCTGTCTTCTCTCTCATTGATGTTGTGCTTCATTCTCTTTATTTGCTGCAATCTCCTCATCTGTCAGAACTCTTGCTTTCTTCTTTCTTTGTTGTTTTGATCCCATGTTTGCACCAATTTTGAATTTGAATCAGTAGCCTGTAAATTGTATAAGAGGACAAGAAAATAGAATAAGCGTGACAAAATTTGGTGTTGCAGGTCGAAATTGTTGTTCAATCATTTCAATCATTGAAATTGGGTCAGTGGGGCAGCTTTTGGGACCCAATGGATACATCAGAAATGGGTACCCAATTTCTTAAAAATTGGGTACTCATTTACAAATCGGGTAACCAATTTTTAAAAGAATTGGGTACCTGATTTTTAAAAAGTCGGTATAACGGTTCAAAGCAATCGGGCACCCGATTTGTGAATTACAAATCGGGTGCCCGATTCGTGAGACATGAGCGGGAAT
Organism: Cupressus sempervirens; assembly: GCA_028749045.1. NCBI lineage: Eukaryota > Viridiplantae > Streptophyta > Pinopsida > Cupressales > Cupressaceae > Cupressus > Cupressus sempervirens. Next base: position 151,552,619 of record CM053790.1, read on the forward strand.
TTGGCATGGCTCCCAAATTTTGCATGGGGTTTTGCCTTGGGGATAGGCATGGCATAGGCTTGGTCCCACCAAGCCATGCCTTTATGCTCCTTTTTTTTTTCTAAGGCATAGAATCGACAATTTCTGGTATTGTCGTAATTTTTTTATAGTCATTCCTATTGAATTTTTTGACGAGACAAAAACCCATTATAGGTCTTGCTGTTCTGATTTCAAAAATGTAAATTTTATAGTGTTATTAGTTTATTTTCTATTTTTCCATTATTTATTAATCAAAACTATCTCCTAAACATTAAAAAGTGACATTCACTAAAACTTTAATAACTTTTTTATTTTATAATTTTTAAAAAATTAATTTATATGTCATCAATCTACATACAATTCTTTTGATGTTTAAAAAAAAAATTGAAAAAAGTGAGATTTTGATCAAATTATGTGGTCCGTACACAAGAGGTTTTAAAATTTACCTTTATAGCCAATTATTAATTAATTAAAAAATAACTATTCAATAAAAAATTAAGAAAAAATATTGTCATCAATCTTAGGTGTATTAGGTAACTCTCTTTAAAAGGATTTGCAAAAATTCATTTATTTGTGTCAAATTATGGTGTCCGTACACGAGCATGGTATGGTCCTGAAACAGGCATTTTGAAAAGTACTTTTTAAAGATCCATACCAAAAATATAATCTATCATATGGGTGCACAAATAAATTACATATTCAAAAACCAGAATCTAAACACTAAAACTTTTATTGTTGTATTTTTTTAATATTCAATCTCTAAATACCTCAAATTTTGACATCAATTGACAAAAAATTTCAAAAACAGGAAAAACACTTCCACTTTTTGGCCAAAAGTGAGACCCAACTTCTTGCATTGACCCATTTACCTTGGAAATTCCAAAAGACGTATTTTTATTATGTGAGCTTCACCAAATATTTTGTATGCGCTATAATATTCCCACAAAATTCACCAACAAATAGTCGTATAAATGCATTCATAGATCAGTAGGTTGTCTCAATCCCAATCAATAGAAAAGTCTCAATTTCTCAAAGTGTCAAGATCATTGTTCTCTATAATTTTAGTTCATTCTTATTTAGTAGATACAAGTTAGACTGTTAGTGGTAAGTTATTCTAGGAACCCATTTTAGATTTAGAATGCATTTCTTCAATGATGGGTCCAGGAACCCATATTTTCTTTGCTTTTACTTTTTTTGTGACTATACCTTTGTAGTCTCTTGAATATTTTTTTTCTTTCTTTGCATTCACATGTCAATTAGATGGGACATGGTGATCTTCATTTATAAATGGATCCTTGTATTTATTCTTATTTTGATCATCCAAATTTCTTCCAAAAGGCTTGGGACTAGTGAATGAATAAGGCTAATATGACTAGTTCATATGGATAGACGAATGGAGATTTGTTAAGGATGAGTGTCTTTGTTGATCTCTTGAGGTATGATAGGAGAGCTAGGAGTAAAAGTATGAGATGAAGGAACATAAGGTCCCAATATGGAAGGAAGGTTTGAAGGTTTTATCTTTGATGGATAAGGACCAAGGATAGACATAGTAGATACAAGGGATAGTGAGGATGGATATCAACATATTTAGAGTGAACAATGTCACCAAGACCACCACTAGAATCATGAGTAAATTTTATAGGAGAAACACCTTTTATAAGAGCATTTTAAGCTTGAGCATATTTTTGAAGTGGATACAGAGAAGTAGAACAAGAGGGGATACTTTGATCTTGACAAGTTTCTTTGGATGTCATAGACATAGTGAGTTTTTCTTGATGTCCAATAAGCTCATTAGAAGTATTGGAAGTGGTGTCTTTATCATACTTGGGAGATGGAACAGACATAGGATATGGATGAGTGACATCTTGAAGGAGATGATAGGGTACTTGATCTTGATTTTTCTTGAATTTTATAGCTTTATTTTTTGAGATTCCTCTTGACATGGAGCCACTTCTAAGGACAAGGGAGAATGTGAGGTTTGCATGGTAGGATCATAAAGAGGTAATGAAGGACTAGTTGAAGTGGTCATAGTAGGCATAGCATTACATGAAGCTTGAGAATCTTTAGTCTTAGTAGTATGAAAAAGGTTTGCAACCAAGTGAAGATTAGCTTGAGTTTCTTTTAGAGGTAGCCCTTGAGGTTATGCATAGTTAGTACATAAAGCATTATATTCTTTGTTTGATGGAGGTGTGTTAGAAATCTTTGAAGTTTTAGGAAGTTCATACATGTTGGAAGAAGTGGAGATATCAAGGAAACCATCACTAGAAACATGTTCATCAATATGATCTTGCTCAAGAGAAGTATCCTCATCACATGAGTCTAGGGTAAGTGCACCAAGTTGTGGTGCCAAAAGGGGGGTATAAGTGGACACCTTTTTCCTGAAATCAATAGTTTCTGAACTTCAACAAGAATTTGAAGATAGTTACACTCAAAATTTTAAGATATGACAAAAACAATTGTTGTAGTCCTTTGAATCTAGTTTTTGAACTACTAATTTTTTTTCAAAATCGTTTAGTTTTAGGTTCTCAAAAAAGGGGGCCACAAAAAGTGGTACTGTTTACTCCAAAAAAACATAACATAGTACAAAGTGTGGCCCCCTAAAATTTTAACTTTTTTTTTGAAATTCTTTAATTGCTCTAGTCAAAAGTTACTTAACACTATGTAGTTTATCCCAGATTTTTCGAGTAATTTTATAATGTGTATTTTTTTTAAAATGAATTTTTTAACTAGACACATCCCAAAAACATGAAATATCTGTGTGCTCCCCCTAGAAATAATCAAAACTTTTTTTTTTCAAAGTGTGTATAATGGAGTCTAGTTTCTAAAAAACTAAGTTGTTGCAAAATTCGATGAACGAGCTAAAATATATAAACCAATTAGTACATGGTGGTTTTTGACAAAAAATTAACATACATTCAAAAGAAATTATAGATGAAAGGCTTGAAATAGTTCAAATTAAAAATAAATTATATGGTTATATAGCTAAAACAGAGACCTACAATGTCATGTAACCTGATCTTATCGATGCCCAACCACGAGGAATCTTGAAGGAGAGCACACAAGAAAAATCAATCATTTTTTGTATGTTTTCTAAAAAACAATACTCAGACCTATTAATAAACTCCAAACCTTTGGGTTGGATCTCCAAGAAAAAACCAAGCCTTAGGCTTGGTTTTAATGAAAAGCTTTCAATAGAACATATGCCCTATATCGCGCACACACTATTTAAAGCATTTGAATTTTGGTCTTAATAGCACCTGCATGCTATAGTGCACACACACTATTGAGACCTAAATAATGCATAGAATATGCAAAGCAAGAGCAAGAGAGAGTTGGGAGGGGGGGGGGGGAAGGGAATGGCTATGTGTGTGTGAGATAGAGAGAGATAGAGAGAAAGTAGGGGATGGGAGAGGGGAGAGAGTAGGGGATGGGAGAGAGAGGAAGTGAGAAAGAGTAGGGGTGGCAAAGAGAGTAGGGGATGGGAGAGAGAGGAAGTGTGAGAGAGAGTAGGGGTGGCAGAGAGAGTATGAGGTGGAAGAGAGAGGAAGTGTGAGAGAGAGTAGGGGTGGCAAAGAGAGAGTACGAGATGGGGGAGAGAGATTGAAATTAGGGGATGGGAGAGAGAGGAAGTGTGAGAGAGAGTAGGGGTGGCAGAGAGAGAGAGTACAGGGTGGGAGAGAGAGATTGAGAGTAGGGGATGGGGAGAGAGAGAGTATAGGCGGTGGGAAACAAAGTGGGAGAGAGAGCGAGAGAGAGGAGGATGGGAGTGCATGTGTGTGAAAGAGAGAGAGTAGGGAATGAGAGAGGGGGGAGACAGAGTAGCTTGAGAGAGAGTAGGGGATGGGAGAGAGAGTAGGCAATGGGAGAGGGAGTGGGAGAAGGAAAGAGAGGGGGGATGGAAATGTGTGTGTGTGTGTGTGTGTGTGTGTGTGAGAGAGAGAGAGAGAGAGAGAGAGAGAGAGAGAGAGAGAGAGAGAGAGAGAGAGAGAGAGAGTAGGGGATAGGAGAGAGTGTGAAAATGTGAGAGAGAGTAGAGATGAAGAGAGTGAGAGTGAGAGTTGGTGGTGGGAGAGGGAGAGTGAGTGAAATAAAAAGTAGGGGATGGGAGAGGAGAGATGGGGGATGGGTGTGTGTGTGAAAGAGAGAGAATAGGGAATGAGAGAAGGGAGAGAGAGATAGAGAGAGAGAGTAGGGGATGGGAGAGAAAGAGAGTAGGAAATGGGAGAGGGAGTGGGAGAGGGAGAGAGGGGGGATGGGAGTGTGTGTAAGAGAAAGAGTAGGGGATGGGAGAGAGTGTGAGAGAGAGTAGGGGTGGAAGAGGGAGAGTGAGAGTAGGGGATGGGAGAGAGAGAGTAGAGAGGGAGAGAGTGAGTGAGAGAGATAGTAGGTGGTGGGAGAGGGACTAGGAGGGAGAGAGGGGGAATGGGAGTGTGTAAGAGAGACAGAGTAGGGGATCAAAGAGAGTAGGCAGTGGGAGAGGGAGTGTGAGAGAGAGAGGGGGGGAATGGGAATGTGTGTAAGAGAGATAGAGTAGGGGATGGGAGAGATTGTGAGAGTTTGAGAGAGAGTAGGGGGTGGCAGAGAGTGCTCGTACGAGATGGGGGGGGGAGAGAGAGAGAGAGAGAGAGTGGGGATGGAAGAGAGAGAGTGAGAGTAGGGGATGGGAGAGATAAAGTAGAGAGGGAGAGAGAGTACTTGAGAGAGAGAGTAGGCAGTACAAGAGGGAGTGGGAGAGGGAGAGAGAGAGAGGGGGGATGGGACTATGTGTGAAAAATCTAGAGAGTAGGGGATGGGAGAGGGGAGAGAGAGGGGGGATGGGAGTGTGTGTGTTTGTGAAAGAGAGAGACTAGGAGATGGGAGAGGGGGGAGAGAGAGTAGGGGATAGGGGAAAGAGAGTAGGTAGTGGGAGAGGGAGAGAGAGCTCAGGGGAATGGGAATGTGTGTAAGAGAAACAGAGTAGGGGATGGTAGAGAGTGTGAGAGTGTGAGAGAGAGTAGGTGGTGGCAAAGAGAGCTCATATGGGATCAGAGAGAGAGAGAGAGTAAGAGTAGGGGATGGGAGAGTGTGAGAGAGAGTAGGGGATGGTAGAGAGAGAGTGAAAGTAAGGGATGGGAGAGAGAGAGTAGAGAGGGAGAGAGAACTTGACAGAGAGAGATAGTAGGCGGTAGGAGAGGGAGTGAGAGAGGGAGAGGGAGAGAGATAGGGGATGGAGGATAGAGAGTAGGTGGTGGGAGAGGGAAAGAGTGAAAGTAAAGGATGGGAGAGAGTGAGAGAGAGAGTAGGGGATGTGAGAGAGTGTGAGAGAGAGTAGGGAGAGGGAGATAGAGAGAGGGGGATGGAAGTGTGTGTGATAGATCTAGAGAGTAGGGATGGGAGAGAAGAGAGAGAGGGGCGATGGGAGTGTGTGTGTGTGTGTGTTTGTGAAAGAGAGAGAGTAGGGGATGGGAGAGAGTGTGAGAGAGTAGGGGGTGGCAGAGAGAGAGAGAGAGAGTACGAGATGGGAGAGGCAGAGTGAAAGGATGGGAGAGAGTGAGAGAGAAAGAGAGAGTAGGGGGTGGCAAAGAGAGAGTACAAGATGGGAGAGATAGAGAGGAAGGATGCGAGAGAGTGTGAGAGAGAGTAGGGGGTGGCAAAGAGAGTACAAGATGGGAGAGACAGAGTGAAAGGATGGGAGAGAGTGAGAGAGAGAGTAGGGGATGGGAGAGAGCGTGAGAGAGAGTTGGGGATGGGAGAGAGAGAGTAAGAGTAGGGGATGGGAGAGAGAGAGAACTTGAGAGAGAGAGATAGTAGGTGGTGGGAGAGGGAGTGGGAGAGGGGGAGAGAGAGGGGGGATGGGAGTGTATGTGAGAGATCTAGAGAGTAGGGGATGGGAGAGGAGAGAGAGAGAGGGGGATAGGAGTGTGTATCTATAAAAGAGAGAGTTTAGGGGATGGGAGAGGGGAGAGAGAGAGTAGTGAGAGAGAGAGAGTAGCAGATGGGAAAGAGAGACTAGGTGGTGGGAGAGGGGGGATGGGAGTGTGTGTAAGAGAGTGTAGGGGATGGGAGAGAGTGAGAGCAGGGGATGGGAGAGAGTGTGAGAGAGAGTAGGGGGATGGGGGGGGAGAGAGAGAGATAGTAGGTAGCGGGAGAGGGAGGATGGGAGTGTGTGTGAGGGATCTAAAGAGTAGGGGATGGGAGAGGAGAGAGGGTGAGAGAGGGAGAGAGAGAGTAGGGGATGGGAGAGGGAGAGCGAGAGAGAGAGAGAGAGTAGGGGATGGGAGAGGGGAGAGAGAGTAGGGTATGGGAGAGAGTAGGTGATGGGAGAGAGAGTACAAGAGGGAGAGTGAGAGAGAGTAGGCGATTGGAGAGGGAGAGTGAGAGTGAGAGAGTAGGGGATGGGAGAGAGTAGGCAATAGGAGAGGGAGTAGGAGAGGGAGAGTGAGAGAGAGTAGGTGATGGGAGAGGGAGAGTGAGATAGAGAGTAGGGGATGAGAGAGGAGAGAGAATAGGGAGGATAGAGAGTGATGTGTTTTGACATAGTGCGTAGGCGCTACACTATGTGAAAACACCCAAAAATGGTCAAAAAGGAACTTTGGGGCCCGTTTCATCCATTCTTTGGTTTTGGTTTGTTGTGCTTTCTGTTATTCTGATAGAAATCACAGGTTTCAACATAGCAAACACTATTTCAAAACTTTTTGAAGCTAGCAAACACCAAAATCAATCATTGGATATGCGATTTGAAGACTTTTTGAATATTCCTTGTATAGAAAAGGTTAGTGCAATCCATTTTAAATATTGTTTGTTGATATATAGATACAAATTTGATTATAATTTGACATGTTGTTTAATATATAGCGAATTCATTGAAATTTGTATGTTTGAATGAAATGTTATTTTGAAATGGTTAGAAATTTGAAAAGTTTGATATATATTGTGTATTCATTCAAATAATTATAATTTTTATATGTATTTGAATAATTTGTAATTTACACATTGTAAGTAATTCAGATGTTTGAATAATTTGACATGTAGAAATCATCATCATGCCAAGGAAGAAACCAAAAACTCAACCAAATGAAGATAGGGAGAGAGATTTGGCAATTAAAAGAGATAAAATGAAACTACTACGTGAACAAAGAAAATTGCAAAGCAATAATGAAGAATTGACTTTCAAAGAGGATCAAGAACCACCGATACAAAGAAACAAAGAGGAAGAATTGGAAAGACAAAGAGAAAATGTCATATATACATCAAATGTATATCGAATATGTCCACTAACATAAAATCCAACATATATGTCCACTGATGCCTATACATGTACATGTCTATCAACTATATCTTCTCCTTCCCATGAGGGGAAGGAAACAAATCTCTAGAGGCTTTCGGTCATCATGTGGAGGGAGACGGTGGCGATGATGGGGTCCTCCTCACATGCTTGCTTGTCCTCTTGTTGAGGCTCTTCTCTAAATCGAGCTGATACAAAAAAAGTAAAAATGAATGAATAATTATTATACATTGAAATTAAATATATGTACACACAAAATTAATTATTTTCTTACCCCAGTCATATAGTCGCTCTGCAAGTCCACCTTGAACCCTTGTGGACGATCAGGTGTGACAAGACCCTACAACAATTGAATCAATATAATAAATTATAAATAAAATTAGAAATTTTAATACTAACTATTATAAACAACAACTAAAACCAAGAAAATTCTTTCATACCTCAGTCAATGGTTATGAACTAGCCATAGCTACAACCACTCCACGATCGACGGATTGTTGGAGATGAGGATGAGTGTCCAATGTCATGAGCTACATGTCATACAATACACATTACATGTAACATGAAACATGAAACAGATATAATCAAATGAATTAAATTAACATAAAACAAATGTACCTCTATGAAGCTCATATGATGTCTATGCTCTGAGTCCATAGTAAATGTTGACGATCCTATAGAGAACTGATGCACATGCATTTTTTTTTTCTCAATCCTTAATATGATTACTTAATAAATATATGTATTAATTTAAATGATTAAATTGATACATACCTCTAGACTTGTGGATGGGGCAAAAAATGGGGCCAGGGGATTGCTACTAGGCCTGTCAACACTCTGACCCTGAATTTTGAACAATGTCAATAGATGCTAATTAATTAATCATTCACTATACATATGCAATGTGATCAAATTAGTAAATTAGAGTTTTAATTTACCTGTGTGTCAATGCCAATTGTGTCATTCAAGAACTGATCAATGATGAGCCCATCATCCACACCATCTCTAGCATGAGTGCCAAATGTGCATAAGGATCCACATGATGTGCACATTTTACTGTAGTGCAATGAAGGCTCCCCCTCAACTAATGGACTCATGCAATGGATGAGGATCTGTGTCAAAGCATTAATGGTCCCTAGAGCACTAGCCTCTACATGTTCCTTCAGAACTGAAGGAATAGTCACATGCTCACCTTGTGGTTTGACCACAAGTGCCCTAACTACATTAGGGTCACAACGTGCTACCGACCTCTCAAATGATGACCCCCCACCTCTACCCTAGGAGTCTAATATATCAAAGTAATTGGGGATCTCCCCAAGGACAAACTCACAATACAATTTCTTTAGAAAATACATGGGGACCTCGTGATTGTTGCAAGGAGGGGCATCAAAAACCATCCACCATCTATCCCAAAAATGATTTCTAATAGCATCGTGTATGCACCAATGGATGGAGAACTGTTCAGTACCCTCTTTAACAGTATTTTGTTCACTGCCCGTTTTCTAAATAATGCACATATTCTACCTTTTGGTATTTTTTTTTTTTTTAACATCTTGATATGACAATTTATTTTGTTCATCCCTCTTAACCTGCCAAACATCTAACTGACCACTAACTGAAGCTATTTGGGTCTTAATGGATTCGAGGGACGATGCCAATTGAGTCCTCATTGGATTGGTTTGTCTAGACTATTTCAACCGACCAATGAGTCCTTCTAATTTAGTTTTGCCTCTTTCTATTTCATTTATTATATTTTTTTGTGTGCCAGGCGGAGGTCTTGCAATTGGTTCAAGCTGCGAAATTTGTTGTTCTTCTTGGGGAGGTTTTCATTTTGATTTTCTTGAGGGTTTTGAGCTTCTTAGGGATTTGGCGGTTGATTATTGACATTTCCTAATAAAAAATCAATTGAAATATAAATAAATAAACAAATCTAAAGAAAAATTGTAAAAACCCTACAAAACAATATAAAAAATCTAAAAAACAATATAAAAAACATATCAAACAATGCAAAATGAAATTTAGATCACATACAGTGTGCTCATGATCTCGTATTTCACCGAAGAGGAGGCATATTAGCAAGGCGGGTGGTGAAAAGTTTAATTTTTCCAATTTGCGTACGTGCTACTATAAGGAGAGGTTAAAAAAAAGAGTTAAAATGAATGGGCTGTGGGCATGCAACCCATTTATAACATTTTTATTTTTTAAAAGCACGTAAGAGGATAGCGCGTATGCACTATGGCTCGGGTTACCCAAGCCATAGTGCATATGTGCTATTGAAAATTGAAAAAAAAAAGGTTGTCACCTTTTTGGCACCACAACTTGGTGCACATACCCTCCATAGAGTTTGCAATACCAACTACTTTGTCATCAATAAGATCTTTGATTTTATGTTTGAAATCCATGCTATCTAAAGTAACAATATATTTCCAAGAATGGAGCTAGACTTAGGCAATGCGATGATCTTAGTGTTAAGGAGTGTTGACAAGATGACATCATAAGGGTCTTCCAAGAGAGTAAAAGTCCTCTCAAAAGTATTCCTAGGATCTTTGTGTTATTCATAAAGTGAATAGAATGTATCCATGTCTTCATCATATTGGTCAAAGATATGATTATCATGAAATCTTGGCATAGACTCAAGTGAGGTATCACTTGTTTTCTAGAGAGGTCTTTAGATCCAATAGATGAAAACATGTGTGTAGACCTTGAAGAAGAGGATGACCTTGGAGAAGATGACTTATGTTCATGTAAATATGTTAAGAAAGATTCATATGAGGATTCCATTCTTTCCTTTATCATTCATTCAATTTTGGAGTGCATTCCCATTATGTGTTTAGTGAAATGAAGGTATGTAGGATCATCAGTCTCTTCTAGCTCTTTGTATCAAGCGTATAAGTATTTAAATGCTTGAATGACATGTAGTAACTTATGATCATCTAGACTTGGTTGAGATTTGGAAGAAAAAGACATGAGGCCCATAGTGGTAGATAGAAATTCAAGCATGAAGGCGACTAGAAGAAGCTAATAAAGTGACACAAGATTGCTTGGTTTCCAAACTAGAGAAGTAGAGTGTTCACTTGCCAAGATAAAGTGATATATTAAAGTGACTTGTCAAGAAAAGTGTCCAAGCAGTTTACGACACTAATGACTCAAGTCAAGAGCTAGGCAAGAAACCATATAGCCAAATAGATAGAACAAGTGGGGTGACAAGTAAAAAAACCTTCCCAATAAAAGAGTGTATTCAAGAGATCAAAGTAATCATTTCAGAAAAGAAGAAGGTCCTGGTATGTTGGCATAGACAATGAAGAAGGAAAAGACCAAGAGTGATAAGACCAAAGAGCCATTTTAAGCAAGTTCAAACACTAGAGACATAACAAAGCAAATTCAAATGATGAAACTTACCCTAGCAAGAAACACAAGAAAAGTGTTTAGACTTGGAGAAAAAAATGTTTCAAACTTTTTAATAATATTTTTTGAATTTAAAAAAAAATAAATTTTTTTTTTGATGTTTTATGCTTTTGGGTTTTTTTTTGAATAAAAATACACAATTAAAGCATGAAAAAATGAAAAATTTCCAAGGATCAATTTGATGGATGTGTCCCCCTTTGTTCCAAATGTGGAAGGTTTTAAATATTTAAGCACATCAAACACACTAATAACCTATTCAAGTTTCTAAAAGGATGCACAAGCTCAACTAGGGGATCTCCTGCCACCTCAATAAATGCAAGGTATGTGAGACTCAAATCCGTAGATGAAAGAGAATATTTCCAAATAGCCAAGAGAAAATGATTATCCAATCTCGACCTTCACTTCCCAAAGGTATAAAGTTCTTTGGGGCTTAGCCAAGATTGGAAATATTACTACTTCCAAGAGACTCGTCTTCAGATTCAATCCCCACTATCTATACTCCACTAGAACATGAGAGTTGAGGTCATCCCCTAGAGTGATCACTTCACTAGATAGGCCCCCTTAAACTAAAAAGAAAGATTCCTTATTTATGTGCCCCTCAAACTCCTTAACAAGGATGCAAGAAGAAACCATAAATAAGATAACCTTGGGGATTAAAAGACAAAAGGGGTTTATTTTAAGCCCAAAGCCAAGTGTGAATGATTGATTTTAAGCCCTTTTTTGCACCTTGATTTTACATTTCAGGTTTCGAATGTGCACCTTGATTTCACACTTTCCAATTATTTTTCCATTTTTTGCTCTTTTGACCTCCGATTTGCCTTTACAAACTTTAGTCAAGTGCATGAAATCATGAAGAAATAGGAAAATCCAAATAAAATACATTGAAATGGTTGATTCCATGAAAAATGAAAACTTATATCATGCATTGGACCCTGTGCAAATAAAGCACAAGCTAATCACTAAATGTTTTTTTTTTTCATTTTTTCATTTTCTTGACCTAGTCAACAAAATTGGATCTTTATTCTATGATTTCGGCCCCAAATATGAAAATGCATAGAAAAGACCTATAGTAAAAATCAATGAGATTTCCAAAAATGCAAGAATTTCAATGATATCTCTTAATTTGTGTCCTAGCTAGTGACTCATTTTTTCAAAATAGAATAGTTTTCATAATTGACCAACAGAGTCATGATATTGCATCTAAATAAAAAACACAAAGAATGAACCCTCGGTGAATTTAGAAACTTTTTCAAAAATGTAAATTTTTATGAAAAATTCACTTATTTGTGACCAAAAAAAAAATTTTCATGAAAAATAAAGAAAAAATTATAATTCAAGAAAATCAGCTCAAATAACTCTAAATTTCTGCCTTAGTCATCTTTGATCCATCTCTAACTTGCAAAGCAAATTTCAGATTTGAGTGCTAAGTTGTTTGGAAGATATGATCAAATATATCAAAACCTAGGATTTTGGTCTTCAACTCAACTTGCACAAGGGTTATCTTTAAAAATCAAAGTGAAAACCCTACAAAACCACTGGATTAGATCCAATAAGTAGTTGTAAAAGATTAGAAATGAGAAATGCAACTAAAATGTGAGCAAATTAAGCTACTAAATTTTAAAAAAATAAGAAAATAGAGCTAGAAACTTGGTTCAAGCCCCAAAGTGGGTGCCAAAAATGTGTACACCAAAAATAGGGTGCACTTCTATAAACTATTATACTTTAGAATACCCATGATAAAGAGCATTTCAAGAGACATCTTATAGCTCTTCCTATCTATAACGTGCAAGAGCTATGAGATGGCAGCTCTCAAATGAACCTAGCTAAAGAAACCCTTGCAAGGTGCACCATAGAATGGAAGATTCAAAGAGTAGAGGCAAGAGTGCAATTATCCAAGAATCAATAATGGAAGCAATGCAAATACAAGCTATTCTAAATGGAATGCAATAGCTAAAATAAAGTGTTACTAGATCCTCCTACTTAAGCAATGTGAGCCAAGCTAGAGCATAAATGAAATTAAGCTATGAAGTATGCAATGATACAAGCAAAATGGAGACTAAGATAGAATCCAAGAATGCTCCAAGTGCTCCAGAATCACCAAGAAAACCTGCAGCTCATAAAAATAGCATAAGTGAACAAGAGATGAGAAAGTGAGGAGAGAGTCTCCTTTTAAAGAGAAATTGATGATAAAGATTAAGAGGCAAAACATGCATAATCAAGGGTCGAGAATGCATCTTGAGTGATCCATGTGCATAAGAATCTCACCTAAGCAAGATCAACAGTTGAATTTAAGAGGCAAAATATGTGTGGAGGAGAATTGAAGCTTATTTTGAAAATAAAGATTCCTCTCACATAGAAAAATGTGCCCCTTGTGTGAGACAAAAATACCTTTTTCTTTTATTTTTAAAATTTGAATAATATTTTTCATGTGCACACTTAGAATAAATTAGGACTTTGGGAACTTTATTTAATTAAAAGGAAGTAAGTTCTTCCAATTAAATAAAAAAATTAGGATAAGGTAGCCAAACCATAGGTTATAATCAAATAAATAGAAAAGTGATGATGTGACCACTAATAAGCAATAGATAAAATAAGCAGAAATTCTAGAATCATAGTCTAGATGACCATTTTGGGTGATTAGAACTTGTTTCAAGACAATCAAAATGAACAAATTACTCTCACTTATTGTTGGAAAAAGATCATTAGAACTAACCATAACTATAGTTACAAACTTTAAAGTCAAAATTTGAAGTTATGTAACATCTACTAAGTTAGGGTTCAATTTTCAATTAAAAACATTTGAAAAGATATGGGTTCAAAATATAGGAACAATTATAAAATTATTATGGAAAGATAAGGCTTGAAACTGAGGAATGATAAATTATCATTTTTATTATTATTTGGATATTTTCAATTAAAATAATTCAATTGAAAATTAATTGACTAAAATAAGATTTTGGTCTAGTGAAATACATGATGACATAATAAATAAATAATATTTTGAAAATAGTATTTTGTATTATTTATAATATTTGTAGTTATGTTTGTAGTGAGAGAATTTTTTTAATAATATAACAATAATCTCAAGGAAAAAAAGAATTGTACAATAAATTTTAAGCAATAATTTATTATTATAATTATTTAAAATAAATAAATAAATAAATGTAATTAAATTACACTATCAATTTAAAACACAATAATAATTGTACCTCATAAAAGAACATTTTAGAAAACTATTTTTAAAATTTAAAATTTATAAATTTATAAATTAATAACAATTTTAAAAATATATAATCATTCATTTTTCCTATTAATTTTTTCCCTTTTTTCCCAATCCTCTAATATCCCCCACTAGTCTCTTCCTATTTTATACATTCTTCCTACAGTGCACCAAATACAACAATTATGAATCCCTCTCTTGTCCCAATAATTCTATATAGAGATACATTTGTGGTATAAGATCCAATACTAAAACTAATATTAAAAAAAAAAAAAATTATTTTCCTTTTGATGCTTTTAATCTTCTTTTTATAAACCTTTATCCAACAAGACAAATAAACTTAAATCTATCTTGTTTATGCTCAAAATTGTCCACATGCCTATCTAAAGATGACCGTGAGATACTCTATATTATAAGCAAAACTTCTATGGCACACTATTTTTTGTTTTATTTTAATTGTTCATCCAACCACATAGGTTCATTTTTTAGTGCGGCTAGTCTTATTGGGCGGAATATAGTTTCCATGCGAGAAAGCTACACATGTATAAACCAAACAAAAGAAACGGGCCCCTTTACTAATAATACTCATCCAATCATATTAGGTGAGAAATCAAATTTGTTGTTATCCATCGAGCATCTTGACAAGAGTGGCTTAATTTGAAAGGAAAGGAACAAATGGGAATCTTCATTAAAAATTAATTTGCTCATATAAATATTCAGCCAATGGTAGGTCCTTTTCATGGCTTACTTTAGAATAATTAATTAAAAAAACACATTGTTTGAAGAAAGAATATGGATAAGTTAGCATACTTAAATTTTTTATTATATAATAAGTAGATTTTTTTTTTTCTATTTTAAAGATATTTTTGTAGGTGAGTAAAGAATTTAAAGTTAATGTTTTTGCTTTTGGGTATTCATATATCTCTCTGTGTGGATCGTGGAGTGCAAAGTGCCCAAAAAGTACAACTTCAAAATGTTCACTTGATACTCGTTCAAGCACTAATAGTCACCCACTAAAAAACACATGTACTTGTGATTAAATGTCCCTCCACTCTTTTATGAAATATCCTAATAGGGGAAAAGCCCTTATAGCCACCCATACTATAAGTCGGATTATGCCAACATTTTTAGTGCGCCTCCATAGGTGAGGGAAGAGCTTAGAGTTAAGATTTCGGCTTTTGGATATTCATGGATTGCGGAGCACAAAGTGGTTCAAAGGTGTCAATTCAAAATGTTCGCCTGAAACTGCTATGTTCATGCACCAATAGTGTGTACACGTGTTCTCATTTGTTGGGGCTCTTTTGAGAATGACAATTGGGGGTATCACGATTATTGGACCCCCTATTAGTTACTGTGTCTCTTTCCCTAGGAGAGAAGACTCTATAGTCGCCTACGTTCCAATGACTGCTATGTGTACCGTTATAGATCCCCCTAATTACCACTCATAAAAAGTCTCAAAAATGATAGCACATGTACAAATAGTTGATTGCACATGTACTAATAATTGATCACGTTTTAGCTTTCTAGGTTGATGTTTGGTCCATTTGTGCAGAAAGTGCCTTTTTAAGTGAGTGACTATTAGCAGTGAACATAACGAGGTTTCGACAAACATTTTAAAATGGCACTTTTAGACAACCTTGCACTCTATGAGTTCTACACAAAGCCCTGCAAACATGGAAAAGTCGAAATGTTAGCTCTAAGCTCTTCAGTCACCTACGAAAGTTCATAAAAGAAATGGCAAATTTTGATGTACGAATTAGGAGTTGTAGGTGAGCGAAAGTTAGCATGGGCGAAAGTGAGCCTGGGCAGCTACTAGGTCATCCTCCCTAATGATGCACAAGTTAGTCAATCATCAATAAAAAATAAAATAAAAAGACTAAAAATAATCAACTATTAACATGTTTGTAATAGCTATTAAAAAAAAATTAAAGATATCTATGACAAAACTATCACAATTATTAAATTCTCTAATAAATCCCTTCTCATATGGTTCCCTAAGTGTTTACATGTGATATTCTCTACTTCAAAGAGAATCAATTCGATGTCGTCATCCTCCCCCACCGAAAAGTTGCCCAACCCAAGGAGAAACACGTTGTGCTGACCAGGGAGTGCTCGTTCTTGTTTTTAAAAGAAAACTAACGTACGTAACTTGCTACCAAACTCTATATTTATATGCCCAATCTTCCTAACAAGCCCGGCAGCTCTGCAAGCACTTACTCATGGAGACAATGCAAGATATTCTTTGTTATCTTCCCCAGTTCCATTTCCTTCGCACTACTCCCACTCTCCAAATGACTCTTAGTGTCCTAATCCTAGTTTCAATCCTTGCTCTTCTTCTTTCACTGATCTCTATACCCACAAAGCAAAAAGGAGAATCATGGCCTCCGTCTCCACCAAAACTACCATTGTTAGGCAACTTACACCAGCTCAACAAGGGTGGAAATCTCCTTTCTGCATTGACATCCATGGCCAAAACATATGGCCCCGTCATGACAATCTGGATGGGTCCCTCACCCATTGTAATCCTCACTGGTCAGACCCCAATATGGGAGGCCCTAGTTAACCAGGCCTCCAACTTCTCCGGACGGCCCCCTCTCTATTCAAGGCAGTTTACAAGTGCCTCTTTTAGGACCATGATTAGTTCTCCCTACAACCACCACTGGACGAGGCTTAGAAGACTCCTCCACAACAAAGTTCTCAGCCCTTCCCATCTCTCCCTTCAATGCTCCTCTCACAAGGCCAGTCTCAAGAAACTCATCACCAAGCTAGGAAATGAGATGAGAGAGAATAATAATGGTGCGGTGAAGCCATTTTATGCATTGAAGATGATGGCAATGAACTTTATTGCCCCCTTGTGCTTTGGACCTGACTTTGAAGACGATGTTTTCTTGTCCCAACTTGAAGAATATGTTGCGCAAGATATTTTCTTGAGTAAAAGAGGACACATGCTTCTTGATCAATTTCCTGCTGCTCGTTTCTTTGTTCCTTGGTCGATGAGGACTGAGAGGAGTTGGAAGTCTCTCAGAGATGATGTTCTTAGTCTCATGTTACCCTTCATAAGATTCTCTCGCAGTTACAGAGACTTCTTGAGGCGAACTGCTCCTCGCTGTTTCTTGAACTGTTTGTTTTCCGTTGGTGAAGAGGAGGAATTAGAAATCGGGGAGCCAAAGGATTCTTCAAAATTGTCAGATGAAGAAATAGCATTCAACTTGTATGAACTCTTCCTTCTTGCTGTAGACAGCACTTCTACTGCCTTAGAATGGGCTCTCGCTTACCTCATAACAAATCCTCATATCCAAGAGAAGGCCTATGAAGAGATTCTGAGGGAAGGTAAAAGTGGGTTTTTCAGTTTAGATGATTTGAAGAAGTTGCCATACATACAGAGTGTGGTGAAGGAGACGCTGAGAAAAGAATCCATTGCACCTCTTGGGATGATTCACCAGACAGAGGAGGAGTGTAAGGTGATGGGCGTCACCATTCCTGCAAAATCAGCAGTGCTGTTCAATCTACACAGCGTGTCAAATGATCCAGAGGTGTGGAAGGATCCCGATGAGTTCAGGCCGGAGAGATTCATGGAGAAGAATGAGATGGAGAAGAATAATGTGAGGATGGCGTATCTTCCATTTGGAGCAGGAAGGAGGGTGTGTGCGGGAATGGATGTGGCAAGCGTGCATGTTCCCATTACTTTCGCCAATCTACTGAAGACATTCAAGTGGAATTCTGCTAAAGAAGGTGTTCTTCCGGATCTCACTCGGGATATTCCAACTGTGCTCATGTCCATGAAGTATCACTTGGAAGCTCGAATTACGCCTCGTTTAGGTTAGTCTAGGAATTTAGTCTTAGTGTGTGATGTTTATGCCATCTGTCATATATTCAATAAGGCACAACATAGAGTGTTTGACTAGTACACCCACAATGATATGTTTATATAAGTAAGCCAACTTTGACTATTTCATATTTTTAGTCTAGTAATCAAACTTGAATAGATGATGTATATAATAAGATAGTACTCAATTACAAATTACACATAAGTTATTTAGACACATATTAGAACTTATCTTTACACTTCCCCCTATCTTTCCACACTTTCTCTTATAAAATAAGAAAGCATATATTAGTATTCTTACTCTAAGCATATATTAGTATTCTTGCTATTAGAGTGGCATGTTTTATATAAAGGTGGTTCTTGTGAAGGCATGGTCTACTTTATATTTAAGTTTAGCTTTCTAGTGGCATGCCTATGATAATGAAAATAAATGATTCTTTTTATAATACTTTAATCTATTCAATATATTTGTTATTTTAGTACCAAAAAAATAATTTAATTAACACTATATTATTATCTATTATATTTTAAAAAAAAAATAGTTCTTTAGAAAATAATAATTGTGTAACTTTAATATTTGATAGATACAATTTTATTATTAAATAATATATATGAAATTACTACTTTTATGTTTGATTTTATAAATATTGAGATCATATTCTAAATGAGAAAATACATTAGTCAAATTTATTTGAGTTACAATATGGTATATATTTTGCTTATTCACAAATTGTAAAGATATGTTTGACAAAATATATAGTCTTCTAAAAATAGTTAGATTTGAAGATATATTATTCATAAGGAACAACACTTGGTGAAGGTTTTACAAATGGGGTTGCAAGTAGAGGGAGTTTAACCATGGACGAAACTTCGTAGTTAAGTGCGCTCATGCTAGAGTAGTACTGGGATGGGTGACCTCCTGAGAAGTCCTGATATGTCACCTCTATGAGCATCACCTACATCCAATTAGTGCCATGTGTTTCATAATTGTCATGAGAGATTACTTTCTACAATTATAACATTGACCAAAATTGTAGTGGAAGTTTTTAAACATTGAGATAGTGTTGTTTTCTTGACTATGGTAGCATTTCAACGATTGCCTACACGTGGTGCTAACCAAATATAAAATGAAAAAAATTAATTTAATAATAAAAAATAAAATGGACCGCTTCAATAAAAATATAGAAAGAGAATTTAACTTGCCTTTCTTTTTAATTTTAGAAAATAATATGAGCACCTAACAATAAATAATATTTTAGATTGTGGCTCTTTTCCATGACTTCTTTCTTTAAATTGAAGTAGGGCAAGTTAGTCTTAATTATAGAGATTTAAAACAAAAATATATAAAGAATAATATTATAATCTTAATTCTATTTATTGATTAAATTAAAAGTGCAATCATAATCTTTTTGTAGAGTTCTAGTTGTATATTTTCAATTCTTGTACTACTATCCTTATAACCTATAAATATATAAGTTGTATTAAGAAAAATAAATTATTCTTTCATAATTCACTATTTTATTATTTAATTTAATAATTTTGGATTAATACTTTTGATACCATTAGCGATATCTATATGTCTTTGCTAAAATATGTTTAATATTCTAGTAATCTAAATTTTGTAGTGATTGATGTTATTCTAGATGCTTATTTAATTTAGGTATCATTTTAGTGTATATTGTTGTAACAATTATATTATGAATTAATTTTTTTGATAGTTGATCAAATATGTTGTTATTACTTTCAATAAATATCCAATATTAACATATGGTTGGTTATAAGGTCTCAGAATTGAGAATATTCTATACATAGCATGTTTAGAAATAAGGACAATTGAAAATCATACCTGTAAAATTTCAAATGCAACACATTATTGTGTAAACCTAATAAAATGATTAATGAAAGTTTGTTCATAACTTTGGTTACAAAAACCATACATTTTGACATAATATCAAATTCCAGTGATGAGAGAAATTTTTTAATTAATCCAAAACATTGTTCAAACAAGATATAAATATGATCCTTGCTGATGGATATCGGAAATGATTCAAAATTATGTTCATACATAATATACAACCAATTGGTCCAACAAAGGCCTTGATTTTTTTATCAATCCCCTTTTTTTCTATTAATTGAATATATAATATCAATCTATTCCTATAACCTATATCCACGTAGATTGTTAGGATATGGAATATGACTATGATTAGTTGGTGACATATTTCTTTCTCCAATTAATGCCCTCCTAGTAGTATTTGGTGACTCACAAAGTTTTTCTTTGGGAGAAAAGTTGAGAGATCTATAAAATAGATACTCCCATCACCTTGATCCCTAATAAATAACACATGTCTTATGTAGGTGAGGTCTCATAGAAGAACCTTAAACTTATGGAGCAAACAATGACTCTTGTTAATTATATTCTTCCATTCCATTTCTTTCTTACTCCCACTCTACAAGTGACTCTAGTTTTCCTTATTGCAACTTCCCCTCTCACCCACTAAGAAGGAGGAAACATGGCCTCCATCTCCATGAAGGTTGTCTATAATGCCTACCCCTACTTGACTTTTCTTGTTGTATTGTCAGATTCTTTTAGGCCTATTTTTTATTTATGTTTATGATTATTGGTACTTGGTTACCAAATTAGATTAAATGTATTTCATACTCCTGGTTTATATATGTGATGAGTTACTTAGTTATTTCACGATTATTTTGATAATGATAGATGTATGTTCATTCAGTGATTTCAGTTATATCATGATGATTAGATAGATGGATTAATTGTATGCAGTTTTTATGGTTACTTACCCCATACTTACATGTGTATGGTGTACGTGTCTATTTTTCTTTATGATTAACATTCCTAATGTGGTTGAGGGAGGGAGCTGTAGTCACCTGCTAGTCGAGATCTACATGATGTACGACTTCTTGCCATTACCTATTTAGTGTATAATATATGTGTTCATACATGCATGGATTTTATGCAAATTGTAGGTGCTGGGTATCGACTTCCTTGAATTGCTAGGATGAGCGTACCCTATCATAGTAGTTCAATGGTATAAGTGAAGAGATAACTCTTTAGTCCAAATCCTAACCTAAGCCAATTGTCCTAGAAAGTAGGACAAGTATCTGAGTTAGTTTCACCTTTTTGAATTTGTCAAGTGATGTGAATTTGTGATTTTGACCTTGTAGTCCGACTCTATGCTTTGTCTTTTAGTTGAGTTGTCATATTTGGTTTTGTGTGTTTGTTGTGATTTTATGTTATAATAAAATCAAATTAAAAGATAATTTAATGATTTGATTTAATGTAAATTTTATAAAGAAAAATCAATATTTAATTATAAATAAAAGAATTAAATTTAAAGAATTAATTAAAGTCCTAATTTAGGCATATTTATATTTATTTAATTTAATAATAATTATTATTTAGGAGTTTTATTTTTAATAGTAAACTCTAGGTAATATTATTACTTGAATTAATAAATATATTATTAAAAAGTCTAGTAATTAACTAGAGAGAGTAAACAATAATTTTTAAATAAAGTTTATTTTAATTAAATTGCATAAAGCTTATGCATGAAATTAAAATATAATAAATTAAATAAAGGGAGAAGGAAAATTAATTTAATAAAGATATTTTAAATTACCAAAAAGTGTGTTTGAGATTAAAAGAAGTTGATTAGAGAGATCTCTCACGTGATTACACAATCAAAGCCCTAAATTTAGGGGAGAACTCTTTATTAGAGATCTAGAGCTCATTTTTCAATAACTGAGTTTTGGAGGACCAATCTCAGAGAAGAGGTGTTTCAGAAAAAAGAAGGAGATTATTTGTGTGTTCCATGTGATTGTCATTTAGCATCAGATCCATGTAGGATCTCATGGGTTTTCTCGTAATAGTTTTTGTTTTTTGATTGTTCTTTCTTCTTTATGTTTGGATGAATTTGATTTCAAAATTTGAATTAGGTTGAAACCCTTGTATGCGAGTTTATTGTTCTTTGATTGAGAAATATTAGTATCTGCTTTGAATATTTGAAACCCTTGTATTGAAATTATTGCTCTTCATTTCTTCAAAATATATGTGAATGGATTTTAGTTTTGAAAACCTTGTGTGAAAGGAAATTGATTTTTGTTTTGTGTTGCCTACAATTTAATTTAAAAACCTTGTATGTAAACTATCATTCTTCGATTGATATATATCTGTATAAGAATTGAAAACCCTTGTTTGGTAGATGTTATAAATTCGTAATCTGATTGGTGAAAATAGGGATTTGGGTTTAAAATAAAAACAAATTTTGTAGTGCCTGCCCCTAGTTCGCATTTTGTTATCATTGCTGAACTCTTTTAGTGCTAGTTTTATGTTGATGGTTAGCAGCATTGTTTTGAGACTATAAGATATTGTGTTATGGATTCAGTTTATTATGTGATGAGATTACTTAGATTTTGCATTTCATGTATGCATGATGATTATTTTCAGTGTTTGCAGTTATTAATGATGATTAGTAAGATGATTTATTATCATATGTGTTTTCTTATGGATACTTACCCCATACTTGCATGTGTATGGTGTGTGTGTTTGCTTTGCGTGTTTGCTTTTGTATGGCGTGTCTGATGTGGTTAAGGAAGGGAGTCGTAGTCACCTACTAGTCGAGATCTACACGATGTACCACTTCCTGCCATTGCCTGTTTAGTTTAGTATATATTGTGTTTGTACATGCATGATTTTTATGCAGGTTGCAAGTACTCAATATCGACTTCCCTGAATTGCCAGGATGAGTGTACCCTATCACATTATCTCAATGATAAGAGAGGGGAGATAAATTCTCAAGTCCAAATCCCAACCCTTTAAGCCATTTGTCCTAATTGGAAAAGTAGGACAAGTATCTGAGTTGAGTACCCTTCGAATATGTCAGATGACATAATTCATGATTTAAGCCCTTGGTTTGATTTTGTATGTATTTTGGCTATGATGGGTTTTCATATTTTTACCTTGAGAGTCTTTGATGTATTTTTTATTAATTAAGCCTAATTAAAAGATTTAATTAATGGTTTAATTTAACGGAGAATTAATATGGAATTTTAATATTTATTTTATTTAATTAATTGAGAAATTAATTAAATAAAATAATTAAATTTGAAAATAAAAGTTAAAAGTTTAAAATTTGGAATGTGACAATATTTATTTTAATAATAATATATTTAGAGTTCATTTTTAAATAAATGACTAAATAATATTATTATTAAAGCTAATAAATATTTTAGCAATTAGGTTTTGGAAAATAAAATTTAAAAGTAGAAAATATATTAAAATTATTAAAAGATTCTAGATCTCATGTGATTAAAATATAAATATATTAAGATTGATAAGTGGAATTATTAAAGTTAGTGCATGAGATTTAATAAATAAATAAATAAAATTGAAAAGAGTAAAGTAAATATTATATTAATTAATGTGCATTATTTTAATGTTTTCTCACATAGGAGTTTGCAAATTCTCGAGAGTTGTCATGTAGACAACACAGGGGTTTGCAATCTAAGAATGCACTAGTTGTCTACACTTAGGAGTTAGCATTTTTATTTGAGCACATGGTATCTACAACCTTAAGACTCATCTAGAAGGTTGGAGAAGACTCATGATTGGTTGTCATGCTTATCTTCTAGTTGTTTCTAGAGACACTATAAATGCATCTTAGAGGCCTTTAAATAGAGGCTCTCCTAGTGTGTTTTGGGGAAGTTGAATGGAAGCTACAAGCTTAATGGAAGCTACAAGCTACAAGCTTAAATGGAAGCTTCAAAGCTTACATGCATTGGAGAAGATTCATATGCTTATATATTTTCTACTTGCTTATATGCTTCTTCTAGCACTTCTAGTCACTTGGAGGATTCGATTGGCTTGGATCTTGGAGAAATTGCAATGATAGAGAAGGAAGGGATTTTCTATGGACTTCTGAGGCATGGCGGATTAGCATCAGTGTCTAGGTGCACTCGTGATATTCACATATTCTCTTTGCACTATTTCTCTTCCTGTCTTCATCATGTTTTTTAAATGTGTCTGAATACTCTCTGTGATTGAATCTATAATTTGAAAATTGGAATCTAGATATCCTATTTGTTTGAGGAGAAAACAATAGAAAAACCCTAGATCCAATTAAAGAAGAAATTAGATCTAAACGGGTTTGGGTTCGAATTTGAATCAAATTGAAAAAGATGATTTTAAATTTATAGTTAAACCTATTGGATGGATTAATGGATATGTTTAGAAAAACAATTATTTAAAGGGAAAAAAATTCTTGTATGGAAAAGCCCTTTCTATATAGATATATTTTACAAATCTGCACACATTCATGTATATATATATATATATATATATATATATATAGACACACACATTTATGAATACACACACACACACACACACACACACACACGTGTGTGTGTGTGTGTGGAAACTCTTTGTATAAAATTGGATAATGCATATGGTAAAACGTTTAATAAAAACGTTATTTGAACTGTTTTAAAATATACATATTTATTTATCTTTTCAAATCTGAAAACACACACACACACACACACACACACATATATACATTTATATATATATATATACACATATATATGTTAATACTGTAGCATAAAACTCTACATGTATATATATACACATATATATATAGACATATATACACATCCAAATATATATATACATACATATATACATATATATATATATACATACATATATACATATATATATATATATATATATATATATATATACATATATATATATATATATATATATATACATATACACACACACACACATATATATATATATATATATATATATATATTGACAAATCAAATACTTAAATCGTAGTCGAAACTTTATTGTAAACCGAATCGCATGAAAACGTATTTGAAAAAATGTTTTGCGTTTTTAACATAATATACATACATGATATTTTGGGAGGGCGGGGGTTTTAACCTTCCTCACCCCCCTTTATTTATATGAGCGGCGGGAATACTGGTGCAGTCGTACCTGTGACTGCGATCGCAGGGCCGAATGTGGCCACAGCCTATCCGCACGGCTTCCCTTAAAAGGGGGCATAAGCATTATATGTGTTTTTTTAAATTTTGATGATATTTTTGTTAGTAGCGATGACAGTCATAGAGTACGGTACTACGAGTACCAATTTATTAAGTATTATATATTAATAGTATATAATAGTAATTATTATATAAATTGATAATAATAATAATTATGTATTATTATATAATATGTTGATTAAATTTGTAGAAATTAGTAAATAATATGGTTTTAAATTAATTAGAATTAGTCTAATTAAGATTAATAAGAAGTTTTAAAATGAAATAATGGAGATATAGAATTCAGAGAATGGTTATCTCTCGGTATTTATTTAATGTATATTAAATACTATTTAGTATATATTAAATAATTTAGAGTTGTTAAATGAAGATGATAATGTTAAGAATTTGGAGATTATTCATGTTAAAATCTACAATAAGTCTTATTGGTTTGTGATAGGGATCTTTTCAAACAACGTTTATATAGACAAAATATTATTAGATCAATTAGAAAATGGAGTCTAATGGTTGACTTTTAATTGATGATAATTTATATTTTGTTGATTTAATTTAGAGACTCTAAATGATATTAGAATAAGATTGAATTATTAGGTTATTATTAATACGTTATGTATTATTAGATAACTTATCGATACACCTTAATGGTGATAAGAGTCAGTAAAGTATTAACTAATAAAGTTTATGGAGGGATTCTCTAGATCGATTATTTATAGTCTTGTTGAGTTTATTATTTATTAATGTTTGTCGGGTCTAGCAAATTATTAATAAATAATAGAGTAATGATCTAAATGATTATGGATAATACAGATTAATTAAGGAAACATCAGTATTCATATAAGAATGACGAATGTGGTTATTACAGAATTATTATTAAGATTTTCGATATAGCTTGTTAATAGATATTAACAAGTTATTATTATTGAATTATTAATAGGATCATTTGAGTATTGGATTATAGTTGACTTTTATCTTACAAAATTTTAGTTAGTTATTAATTGGAACGTTGCTATGATTATGTAATTATTAATTAAATTAATTAATTAGATTTAATTAGATTTAATTAATAATTAAGTTATGTAATAGAGATTTATTTGATATAATTCTTTTAATGAGATTGTAAATTATCTATATTGAAGTTGATAAGTCTTATGACTTGAATAATGACTTTAGATATTATATTGTTGTTGACGATGATAACGATTAAATTAAAAGACTCAAACTTTAATAATACTTAATTAAGTTTCTAATTGAAAACTATTAGAATGTTAAAGTCATGGATTGTGTGCCTATGATAATTGATTGATTTAATTGATCATCTTCTTATTCGAAGATTGATAATTGGTTCTTTTATAAATGAATAATGATCATTTGATTATCTCGAAAGTTGAAGTAACATTAAAGGAGAGTTAATTAATTAGAATATGGATCATGGTTAAATATAGAGAACACTTTAATTAAAGGTCAATGATGATCAGTTGAGTAAATATTTATCCTTAAGTTATTCTTAGAATGTAATTCTTAATAATGAAAGGATAATGCTATCGGGGAACAGATGGGTTGACTTGTAGGTCAAATGATGAAACTTAAGACACTTGAAGTATACTTGGAAATGGAAACTGAAACCTCGACACTTTATTCAACTATGTGAATTTAGTAAACCAAAACATGTGTTTGCATTGTGTATTCTATATGCTTCTTGTTTTGGGTTTTGGGTTAACTAGTGTTGACTAGTCCTAGGTTGTTACCAGAGGCTCGGGGGTTATGAGATGTGTTGGCATGTTGATCTTATTTGGTCTCGATCTTTCTAAACCCAACCATGGTAATGTGATCGTATGCTCTATGAAATGTTTGTATTTACTGTTTGTATTTGTTCATCAGTCTTCATGTGTGAAGTTGAGATGTATGTGTATGAGATACTTGAGCTAATCATTTTTGAGTCATCGATCAGTTATCCTTAGATTACTTTCTAGTCACCATGATGGGACTGAAATGTGAATTTATTTCTTGATGATGTCATGTTGTGACATGTTTTGACTCAACCATTTTGGAGTCTTCGATCGGTATGATCATGAGATATTCTTGGTTGCTTGTTGAGAACCATTTATCTTGAGATATATTTTGGTTATTGAGAACTAATGGATACTTATGATTATCAGTGATGCCTTCAGTTGCCAATAGAGAACTGTTGTGGTCATGATTTTCTATGGATGCTTTTTAGATGCTCATGGAGATTTGATGATTCTTATCTTGGATATTTGAAGATTCTTATTGTGGATATTTGATGCTTTTATCATGGATATTTGATGATTCTTTTTATGGATTATCTTTTGGATTTTCTTTACAGTCGCTTGTACAGGACTGTGGTGATTTTATGATTCCATGAGCTTAGGGTAGGTAATCTACTTGTAGTGTTGAGAAGTGGCTTGCAATGGGGGCTGGGGCCCTAAGTGGCTGCCAGGGTAACTCATTGTAAGTTTGGTTAATAAGTGATAATATTTACACACTAAATGAGGATTAAATGAACCTAGAAAGATAATTGTTTTGGTTCTCGCCCATGCCTTGAGTGCTTGTATAGGCTAGGATGGGAGTAGTGAGAACGCATGGTTGCGACCTTGCATTTTGTAGTATGCCTCGTCAGTATGAGAGGATACTAGTGGCCGCATGAGATCAGTATGGACCCGTGGAGTTTAGCTAACTGCCAGGGTAACTTGTACGTGATAATTGCGATGACACTTTCTCACTTGCAGAGTAGGTTTCCTACATGTCATTGTTGTGCCTCTGGGAATTAGATGTTGATTTTGTGTGATGGAACCCTAGAGTAGTAAACTTTTAGGATTCCTAGACTTAGAGAGTATTTATACTATGTGTTTTTGGATAGCCTGTTTGGGACTTGAGATTATCTCCTCAGCACGGTGGGAGTGGACCATTTAGGTTCCACGCGATCGGGTGGTAGTGTTTTTCCACTTTTATCATTTGAGATCCGTCTGAGACACCGTGGCTGGAGTATTCTTGGTTGGTATTTATCTTCATTATGATCTTGGAGCATTATGATTGATGATATACCTTATGATGGATGTATTTACTAGTATGTTTCTTATACTGATGATTTGTATATGGTAGATGCTGATATCTTATGCTTTACTTTTCATGTTAGTAGGATGTTTTAGGAGTGACATTCCTACTATGTTAATACCGATGATCTCTTCGGTGCTTTGGAATGTTATGCAGGGAGGGATGGCTAGGATCCACGATGGTCTAATGATGCTATTTACGGTTGGGAGGAATCATGCATTTAGATTAGATGTGTTTTATGATTTATGATGGATGTTTATATCTTCTATGATGATGTATCATGTGTTTTTTATGGTTTCATTTACTTTAATTGCATCATGGATTAATATTGGATGATGATGTACTTTATTTACATGGATGTTTATTCTTTTAAGCCTTTGACATGTACAGTGGATGATTGAGTAATCAGAAAATGTAATTTGTGCATGTTGAATGTATCATTGCTATTTCATAAGGATGTGATGTTAGATGGATAGTTAAGATTAGATGTGATTCAACGTTAAGGGATCTTTAAAGAATGTAACTGTTATGTATGTTATGGTTACTTTCATTTGAATTGTTCCTAATGCTTCTGTTATCATGTAAATGTTATGAATGGTTTTACTTTCATGTTTAAAAAAAATAAAAATTGTTTGGCAAACTTAGTGAAATTCTTTGGATCCCTTGGCGGGGCATTACAAATTTTTCTTTATAGAATTTGACTGGTTGGTTTAGATTTTTATATCAGGATTCTATTAGACAATTGATCAATATGTATATATATATATATATATATATATATATGTATGTATGTATGTATGTATGTATGTATGTATGTATGTATGTATGTATGTATGTATAATAATAATAATAATAATAATAATAATACTAATATAATTACATAGTAATCTATAATTCCCAAGTAATTATATTATTAAATATATTAAAAAATTACATTGTGACTTTTGTTTGTAGGGGGACCTTTTGTTTATTTAAAAATAAATAAGTTAAAAGAAAAATAAATTATGTTGGTGGGTGAGGGCCACCACCCGCCCACCCATTTTCCTCCCACCCTCGTCCTCTTCTTATTGTTGGCGACATACAGGTCTGAGGCAGGACCTGCTACGGTCGCAGAAGGTTGCTGTAACAACCTTCTTAGACATGACTGATGGACCTAAAATGCTTTAATGGTTTTGTTTTTTTAAAGATTTTATAATAAAGTTTATTAAATATTTTAATATATGTTATTAAGTGTTAATTATTGGTAAATAATTTTATAATTAAATATTTCATTATTATTAAATATTAAATATTGTTATTATTATTAATTATTATTTTATTATTAGATTAATAATTATTTTATTAATAATTTAATGTAAGTTATGATATTAATAAATAAGTAATTATTATATTTAATAATCTAATGATTATTGGGTTAATTTTAATAATATTTAATTGACATTTTAATTAATGTATTATTGAAATGTATATGTAAAGTAGATTTGAAAGTTGTAAATTTGGGAAAAATGATTATTCTAAAGTAAACTCATATATTACTTGATGATATAATTATGGAAAACAATTTCTATTATTAGGGGAGTTTTATTACATCTTTTGATAATTCAAGAACCAAAGTATTTTTTATACTTTGGTAATGAAAACAAGAACCTTGTTTGTACATCGAACATTCTTATGTTTTGAAAACCCTGTCAAAATATAATACTTTAAAAAGATGAAAACTGTTAACTAGTTGTTGTTTAATCTTTGTGTTTTGAAAATCAAAATGAGAACTTGGAAACCTATAGTGGAAATCAAACTTGTGTGTTTTCCAAAACCTAATGAATTATGAAATTCACTTTTGTATATACTATATGCAATGTGTGGTTACTGGTGTTGGGGTTTTTGCTTTGACTTTTTCATGTCCCCTTTTCAAATAATAATAAAAAAAAATCTTTGCTAAGACAGGCAGGCCCAAGAAAGTGAAGTTTCGGAAAAAGGGGGTTAATCTTTGGAAACCGTTGGACTAATAAATGAAAATTATTATTAAAATAAGTTTCATTAACCTCTCTTGGACGTGAGTTATAGTTATGCCCTCTTTTAAGGGGTTTGGAGGCATTTTGGGCTCATTCCAGAACTTGATTTTTGCTCATTCTTTGTTATTCTTCAGAGGCTGCCAAACCTGTGGAGAAGGAGACCCAAGAACGGGAGTTTGTAGGTTTCCAGGGAGACCCAAGAATGGGAGTTTGTAGGTTTCCAGGAAGGCTAAGGATGGGAGTTTGAAGCCATTCCATGTGCATGCTCAGACAGAGTTTGCCTTTGTGCTGAACAGTGCAGATTTGTGAGTTTTCGGGTGTGTTTTTGTATGAGTTTCGTGTTTACAGTTGAGTATTTCATATCAGTTTGGGTTGCTGTTGTATATCAGACTTTTAAATGTTAAAATAGAGCTGAATATATATATTGGGAGGTGATTAAACTTCTGAGATAGATTATTAGTGTTTTTGTGGTGTTTTCGGGCATATTTTGTGCTATTTCGGGAGCCCGATGAGCATAGTTTTGGTCCTACATTTTCGAGCTGTTGTGTAAAGGCTATACGGATCTGGAAATGTCAATTTGTAGGCTGTTATGCTGCTGAAAAATCTGTAAAAATTTCCATTTTCAGATTTATTAATAATTTGTGAAGTTTTGAAGCTTTTAGCACTATTTTCAGCATACCCGATTTGGGGTTTCTTGAGGAATTTGGTGGATCTTTGGGATATTAGTTGTTTGATTTTAAAGATATGATTTGAGGCTTGAAATACCATGAAAAATTAGAAAAGGTAAATTTCATTGGTATCAGAGCCATGATCTTGCCAGCCTGAGGGTTTGTAGAAGTTGCAGGTCAGTTTTGACAACTACCCAGATCTTGCATGTCAGTTTTGACAACTACCCAGATTTTGCATGTCATAATTTATGGTTGCATGTTTATTCTAATCAGCTGCATGTTAAAATTTATGGTTACATTCTACTTCTAATCATTTTCATATTAGTTCTTGGTGAATTTGGTGGTTGTAGAAGTTTGCATGTCAGTTTTGACAACTATCCAGATCTTGCATGTCAGTTTTGACAACTACCCAGATCTTGCATGTTAGTTTTGACAACTACCCAGATCTTGCATGTCAGTTTTGATAACTACCCAAATCTTGCATGTCAAAATTTATGGTTGCATTCTACTTCTAATCATTTGCATGTTAGTTCTTGGTGAATTTGGTGGTTGCATGTTGCTTCTAATCAGCTGCATGTCAAAATTTATGGTTGCATGCAACTAAGTGAAAGAGAAAAAAGATATTTGCAGCGAGAAAAGAATAAAGAAATTTTGATCAAACCTCCAGTTGAAAGTAAAAGTACAAAATCAAAGGAAGGGAAAAGTATGGCTGATCCAGATGAGAGGGAAAAGAAATTTTTCCAAGACATCCAAAATACTAAGAAGCAAACAGTGGATAGTTTGGCAGAAACTAGAGAGGCTTTGCGAATATTGACAGAAAAACTACAAGGAGTTGCATCTATTAATGAGAAAGGGAGCACTTTAGAGGAGCCAAGAAATCTGAAATCCACACCATCTAAATCAACTAAAACTATTTTCTTGCCTGCAGATGAGCCACCAGTACCAAATCCAGCCATTAATCCTATGGAAGAGGTTACAGGTAACTTGATTACATTAAGAGCTACTTATAATGGCTTAGATGATGACTTTCGTAGTTCAGTTCCTTTTAGAGAATATGTGGATATGATGAACACTTTGATGCCCAAGAAAGAGTACAGAAGGGAGCATGACATAAGTGGAAGAGAGCTCAAAAATAAAATAAGCAAATTTATAGCACCTGCTTTTGATGGAACAAATAAAATTTCAGCTAGAGCATGGCTACAAAAATTACAGACCTTCTTCACACTTAACCCCATGAAGGAGAGTGATGTTGTTCAAATTGCAAGTCTACACTTGGAAGATGCAGCCTATGATTGGTGGTATCATGGAATGACTACTCAAGGTCATGATCAGGTAACTACATTTGATGATTTTAGTCAAAGAGTGATAGATAGATTTGACCTCAAGGATGATGATTATGAGGATGTTGTTGTGCATGATGGTGAGATACCTAGTGTAGATGAGCAGACATTGAGCATTCATGACTTTTCTGAGAGAGAGTACCAAGCATAGTTAGATGCTTCGTCACATGAGGTTGAGGCTAGTAGTACTTCACATGATTTATCCTGCCAGCTGAAGGTGTGTGAAGACAGTATTGTCACTACATTATCTCATCATGACAGGTATGTGGAGTTAGTTGGTATTGGTCATATTACTCAAGTCAAGATTTTGCTTGAGTTACCAGCTAATTCTAGTTTACAGATATGGACTCGAGATTCTTATATTGGCATTTGGGGTTCAGTTGATTGTAAATCATTAACACTTTTTGGTAGCAGTGATTGTTTGGGTTTTACCATGGATTTGATTAGCAGATTGCATGGTGTTGTCTTTTCTTGTGCTAGGAGCTTATCCGATGTTTGTATTAGTTTTTATACACTGATGTTGGGCTTTGTTCATATATCTAGTCGACCATACTGGCTGGAATGTGTTGATGATATTTCATATTTGGCAGTGTGTACAAATGAGTCCCAGGATCATATTAGCATTGATGACATCCAGGAGGATGTAGTGGGCAATTTTGAAGACTTAGTTTCCTTAGATATAGAGGAGTTGGACAGTAGTGCTAATGTTTTTGATACTCCGTATGTTGATATGAGCTTTAGATTTAATTCATAGGGTATGGATTGTAATACTCTAGAGACTAGTGACTTTGAGGATACTCCTTTAGACAGTGCATCAGAGGAGGTTTGTAGGAGACAGTCAAGCCAGTGCCATCATGTGCCTAATCAGTTAAGAGTTAGTGATCGAGACATTGCTATCGCTTGCCAGCATTTTGATGCTGCTCGTCAGTTGTTAGCAGTTTATGGATGGGGTTCTCCTACTAGTGATGAGCAGGAAGGCAGTTATCTTTCCTTGACAGAGATCCACTCTTTATGGGAGGCTATTCAGATTTTGAGACAGAATTATATGCAGTTGGTAGCTGACAGAGATTATCTTATGGAGTGGGGCAGTACAGCATATGATGCATTGTTGGCCAAGGAAGATGAGGTGAGTGAACTTACTGAGCAACTTGAGGTGACTTCTAAGATTCTTGAGAGTACACAGTTGGCTTTCAAGGAGTCACAGTTTCATTTGGCTAAGGCGACCATGGAGTTAGAGTTGCTACAGTCTTTACTTGATTCTATACAGTCACAAGCTATGGTGTTTGGTGATCTGAGGATGTCCATGGCCGAGATTTTCAGAGACAGTGGAGATGGGGATGCATCCATCCTTGATACTAACATTGGCATATCAGGTTCATTCCCACTAGAGTCAGGTTCATTTGAGTTGGGTTTTGTAGCAGATTGTTGTATGCCTGACATGGTGGTGGCCTCTAGTACTGATGGCACAGAGATTAGAGATGTATCAAAGAGCATGTGTGATGTTGGTGAGTCGACAGTTGGCATGGTTCCTACTAGTAATACTACTCCCTTGGTGATATCTTCAGAGATAGTAGTCAATTCCAACATGGTTAATGATCAATTGCAGTTAGTTTCATCTGGATTATAGTCTGAGCCACTGACTGAGATTGGCACATTCTATCGGCATTACACTGTGAG
The DNA here is from genome assembly GCA_028749045.1 of Cupressus sempervirens. NCBI lineage: Eukaryota > Viridiplantae > Streptophyta > Pinopsida > Cupressales > Cupressaceae > Cupressus > Cupressus sempervirens. The sequence continues at coordinate 151,586,222 of CM053790.1, forward strand.
GTACACTCATCAATTTACCTTTGATGACCATGTTAATGAGATTATGATATAGAGATGTACTTTGGTTCCTAGTGCTTATCATCAGTTATGGAATAGTTTGATGCCTCGAGATGAGAGTTGTGATGGGCACGACATGGTGATAGGTCCTGCAGTTGATAGCTTGATAATACATGAATTAGAGCAGGAGTTTTGGAGTGATGCTTCAACAGGGTATGTACACCAGTTAGCAATTGATCCTTGTGTTGAGGAGTTGATGGTAGGAAAATTTGGTTTGGGTTCCATTTCTTGTTGTTCATCTTGTGATGGCTTTTCACCATCAGGGGTGCATGGGAGTTATGGTAATGAGACAGTGGCCGATGATCTACAGAGTTGTGTTGATTGCAGGAGTTGTACAGTGTGTGGATTCTCCATACTTGGTATAGTTTCATATGAGAGCATTCACCATTGTTGCAGAGTTGGATTGTACATTTCGTATAGGCCAGTGGGATGCATTGATGGTATTTATTGTGTTGGCAGTTTGATTTGTCCACTTTACTTGGGTTCTGATGTTCTAAGAGTTTGTCTCATGGGTTTTTGACTATGGTGGTGGTGATTTTGGAGTTTGGTTGAGCTATAATTGTCAGTTTGATTATGGATTCCTCTTGGTCATATTGCAGAGGATATTGCACGAGCCTGTGTTAATTGGTAGTAGTATAGTTCATGACTACATTTGGGATCCAGGTGGATTGATTGGTTTATTGTTCAGCCATTGCTTGAGGACAAGAAATGTTTGGGGAGGGGAGGACTTGTCATGTCCCCTTTTCAAATAATAATAAAAAAAAATCTTTGCTAAGACAGGCAGGCCCAAGAAAGTGAAGTTTCGGAAAAGGGGGGTTAATCTTTGGAAACCGTTGGACTAATAAATGAAAATTATTATTAAAATAAGTTTCATTAACCTCTCTTGGACGTGAGTTACAGTTATGCCCTCTTTTAAGGGGTTTGGAGGCATTTTGGGCTCATTCCAGAACTTGATTTTTGCTCATTCTTTGTTATTCTTCAGAGGCTGCCAAACTTGTGGAGAAGGAGACCCAAGAACGGGAGTTTGCAGGTTTCTAGGGAGACCCAAGAATGGGAGTTTGCAGGTTTCCAGGAAGGCTAAGGATGGGAGTTTGAAGCCATTCCATGTGCATGCTCATACAGAGTTTGCCTTTGTGCTGAACAGTGCAGATTTGTGAGTTTTCGGGTGTGTTTTTGTATGAGTTTGGTGTTTACAGTTGAGTATTTCATATCAGTTTGGGTTGCTGCTGTATATCAGACTTTTAAATGTTAAAATAGAGCTAAATATATATATTGGGAGGTGATTAAACTTCTGAGATAGATTATTAGTGTTTTTGTGGTGTTTTCGAGCATATTTTGTGCTATTTCGGGAGCCCGATGAGCATAGTTTTGGTCCTACATTTTCGAGCTGTTGTGTAAAGGCTATACGGATCTAGAAATGTTAATTTTTAGGCTGTTATGCTGCTGAAAAATCTGTAAAAATTTCCATTTTCAGATTTATTAATAATTTGTGAAGTTGTGAAGCTTTTAGCACTATTTTCAGCATACCCGATTTGGGGTTTCTTGAGGAATTTGGTGGATCTTTGGGATATTAGTTGTTTGATTTTAAAGATATGATTTGAGGCTTGAAATACCATGAAAAATTAGAAAAGGGACATTTCAGACTTAGCTTTGGCTAGTTAGAATGTTTACTAGAGGCTTGGGAGTTTTGTTATGTGATGTCATGACGATTTTTTGATTATGATCTTTTATACCCAACCATGGTCATGTGTCGTGTGTGTTTTATGATGAGTTTGATTAGATGTTTTAATGTGCTTTCTAGTTTCTTGTGTAGAACTAAAGTGAATGTTGTGGCTTTTTTGGTATAACCTTTTCAATCTTTGATTAGTTATCTATGAGTGCTTCCTAGTTGCTAGTATAGGACTGAGGTGATTAAATGATTTGTTTTTGGTGATGTAATGTTATGACATGGACTTGGTTTATGTGTACTTGATTTTGGATCAGTCTTGTTAGGATGATCATATTGGTGGAATCTATGATTATGATCAGCAATATTTCAATGCTTTCTAGTTGCTTGCTTAAGAACTGATGTTTGATTTTTAGTCATTTCAGATCTTTAGCTTTTGTTGAGCTTAGGGTAGGTTTTTTGTATGTCATGTTGGGAAGTGGCTTGCAATGGAGGTCGAGGCCCTAAAGAGGTTGATGGGTAACCCATTGTAGGTTATTTTAATAAGTGATAACATTTCATTAAATGAGTTCAAAATGAATTAATAAGATATTGGTACCACAAAAAGTCACTAGGAGGTTTGGAGTATTAAAAGACTACCGTGGTGACCTTAGAGTCGACTTGTTAGTATGCCTTGTCTGTATAAAAGGATAATGATGCTACATAGAGGTACTAGGGGGTCCAGAGTATTAAAAGACTACCATGGTAACCTTAGAGTTGGCTCATGTGATGAGACTTGCCCACTTACACAACAAATTTCCTATGTGTTTGTGTTGCCTCTGGGATTAGTTGATGCTTGTGTCTTGGTACCCTTTGAGATAATTTTCTTTCAGGTGATTTCTTGAACCTAGCTATTGGTTTTGACTTGTGAGTTTTTTATCCTATTTGGGACTTGAGACTATCTCCTCAACACAGTGGGAGTGGACCTTTTTGGGTTTCATGTGGTCAGGTTGTAGTGCATTTTCTTATACTATTTAGATCCGACTGTTGGATGTCATTGCTGGATGTATTTGTGTAGTTGTTCCTTTTTATTTGATCTTTTATTTCTATGATGGATGGTTATACTTTAAGTGTGTTGTAATTGATTTCATAGATCTTACAAGATGATGTACAATCTATTTTATGATGTATATTCTTTAAGCCTCTCATATCTTGTGACTTGTAAAGTGGATGATTGTGCATTTTGTTTATTGCCTAGTGGCACCTTGTAATTGTATATTGTTTAAATGGAATTTATACTTGTAGTTATTCTTTAATATGGATGTGTTATATATTAGATTTAATATTAATTAAACTTAAATGTGATTCAACATCATGGGACCCTTAAGAAATGTAATATGTTTTATGTATGTTTTTATGTGAATGTTAATGCTTTTGCTATATTGTATGTTGTTGTTTACATTATTATATATTTAAAAAAAATGTTTGATAAATTTAGTGAAAATTTAGGTTAATTTCTTTTGGGTCACCTGGCAGGGCATTACACTATCATTCACACAAAAGGCATGTTATTTAGTTTAGAGGATTTGAAGAACCTCCCACATGTAAAAAGTAACCATTCCTACAATGTTAGCAGTGTTGATCAATCTACACAATTTGTCAATTTGAAGGTGGGTGTGTATAGGAATGGATGTCTATGTTTCCACTTTTGAGAGAGGAAGAGGAAGAAATCAAGTTGCAACAAGGAAAACAAGAGTCACTTGTAGAGTGGGATTGAGAAAGAAGAAAATCAAAGGACATGAGATAATTAGGAAGAGTCAATGTCTCCTCCATGACAAATGGGTGGATTATTTGCAAAGCTTAGATGGTTGAACATTGTAATTCTCACATTGATTGCACTTATAAACACACAACTTGACACCAATGAATTATATTAAAAAGCTATGATTTTAGTATTTATACATTATTATGTACATATTATTAATATTATATTGTTGTAGAATATCTACAAAATACAATTTCTAGATATTGTATCTATCTTTTGAAGACTAAATATAACAATTTTGACATCAATAACTTGATAAAATACTCCTATGTCCAACAATCACCACTATATTTGATCATCATGTTTTATCAATGCATAAATGTGTACTTACATAATTTTGAAACATAATCACCACCAACCTTGTATTTACACTCAAATGTCACCCACACAACTATAAATATCAAATCATATCAACCGAGTCCTCAAAATCAAAGACAACTTTGAACTAATTATATATGATGTGAGATATTTGGTGCCCCATAAGATATTTGAGTGAGATTATATATGATGTGTTCATTTACATCAAGGAACTAATGAGTAGATAAAGTAATATCATGATCAAGAAGTTTTGATTCATCAATTTAATATTAATGACTGAATAAAATATATTTTTATATGTTTTCTCATTCCACAATATGTCTAGTTAATTTTTTGTTTATTAGGACAATTCTTAATAAAAATTGAATGGAATGATAAACTCTTAAGAATTCTCGAATGGAAAGGATTTAAAATGAAAGATATGATCACATAGTTTAAAAAGTAAAAATAGAAATACCTAGATTACCCTCCTATTTTAATTTTAATTAAAATTATGAGCTTATGAAAGATGTGCAATAAAACATTTAATTGACTTAAGGTTCAATGCCTAAATTGTCTGATTTATAAATAACTAGTCTTTAGAAAATTTCAATATTTTTAAAATACAAAGTTTTGGTAATCAAAACAAAAATTACAATACTTTGTCAAAATTAATGTAAATTAATGACTTGAGAAATCAAAAAATAATTTTAAAAAAGGTAACATTTTAAAATTTTGATCAAACTACTATGTTCTTGATGGAACCATCCTTTTGTATACTTATTAGAATTCTAAAAATCAATTCTTTGTTAGCAAGTTGTAGAAAAATATGTTTCCCCTTTACAAACTCTTCAAATAACCTAAGAGTCAAAATTCTTGAAATGGTTTATTCTTTAGTGGTTATAGGAAAAAAATGCCCCCTTGACAAACCATTCAAAATAACTAATAGTATTGTTGTAACCGTAACAATTCTTTGTTCATAAGGTATGGGGAAATAAGCCCCCTTTCACAAGTTCTTGAGGTAACACAATAGTCAAGTTACCAAATGAATACTAGTTTCTATCCATTAACATAGATAATCTTACAATTAAAAAATTGAAATGATTGCAATTAAATCAGATGTTAGACTAATAGTTTATAAAAAAAATTAAATTGCCAGTTACTTGGGTAGTGATGTGGTCATGTTGATTGGTTCCTTGTGGATGAGAAAGAAATGTAGAAACTTGATAAATTACTAGTCAAGGAGGAGATCTTGCATTCTTATACAACTACCCTCTACTAGAGCCGATTATAAGTCAAAAGAAAAAGAAAAGCACCAACAATTTTTTTTTTCCTTTCAAGTCTTTTTTCACATTTCATAATGAAACATGAAATATAATTTTATATTGAATTGAAAAATAATAAAAATTATTTTTATATCTTTACTAATTAAATTTTTGTTATCTTACAAATTGCAAAATCTAATCCTAGTAGAAGAACCCCTTTAGGGTAATGTTTTCTAATAGGGTGTTGAAGAAAAATTAATTTTGAAGCCCCACAAATAAAAACTATATTTTGATAGTACAACTCGATAATCTAATACAACCTCAGATATCATCAACTATGTTGTTATCTTCATGCCCCATGTTACCCCATGTCACCATCATCTGGCCTCAGGTACCACTCACACACAATGTTCTTAGTTTCCACTCCTAGCTAGCATAGTATATGTGTCTAATTTTAGGCGTCTATGTAGTCTTCTTCTACAAGTAATGATCATCTTGTAAATCATTTTCATAATCCATGGTGTTCGTTCTTCCCTTAATACCTTTTGTTGGGGTCATTTTTACCCCAACCATTAGAGGGGGTTAGTGGGCTAGCCTTAAAAATCACACACTAAGAAAAAAATTAAGCTTGGAAAAATAAGTCAACTTTGACTATTTAACACTTTTAGCCTAGGAATGAAGCTTTAGTGTGTGATGTTTAAGCCATCTAAGCTCAGTGCCTTTTCTTTCAAGGTCAGTTGAAAAAGTGATATTATCTTCACTTCAAGTATGTGACACTGTGATCTATCAAAAGCTATTTTATCATTCAAATTTTGGGGTGTTATCCTACACACATTGTAAGAGGAAGAATGTTGTATGGAAAAGGATTTTGTCTCTTCAGTTTTTATCTAAATGTGTTTTAGGACATATCGAACCTTAAGCTATAAATATTTCTTTGGAATATTAATATCATCAATCTTGCCTTCATCCCTTTGGTCTTTTTTGGCTTTCTTTAGTCCATTTACCTAAGAGTAATATTGGGAGTCAATAGTAACTAATCAACTAAAAAAGCCAATAAAAAGCTATAATATTAAAAAACACAAAATTAAAAAAAAAAATAGACATGGATAAGGGGTTGCAAACCATTGCACTCTTGACCAAGGATAAAGGTAGGTGCATTATACACATAACAAATGGTTTGTTACTTGAATGTTATGGTTTGTATCCCTAGTGAAGTAAGCAGTTAAATATAGTTTCCATAATATGTTCCACTTGAAAATGATAAACTAAGAGAATGAAGAATGGAAAATGTTAGAACTAGAAGGATGAATATAATAATTACATGTAAATATAACCAATATCAAAATTATCATAAAGTACATAGAAGAGAACACAAGACACCTAAAGATTTAATGTGGCTCATCCAATTCATGGACTACGTCTACAAAATAATGAGTCTGATAGTAGATTATTATCCAATGATTACAACATGATTACAATCTACAATCCCTTTTGACTCAATAGTGCTACAAGAAGCTACTATCTCATCATACGTCTTAAAATCCCTAACCCTAAGCCATTTTATACAAGATTTATGTTGCTTAGTGCTAGAATATTAACTACCACTTACATAATAATTCTCACTAAAGAAGCACTACCCCTTGACCTCACCTAGGGTGCTAACCTAGGACTCTAAAAACAACATTGTCCCTTGACCCATAAAATTGGGGTATTGCCCCCAAACACCTGTAGGAAAAAATGGCAAAAACCATGCCAAATAAAGTGGAAAAAATTAATCCTCAAGTCTGATTAAGCTCCATGTCACAACATAAAATATTGGTAAGAACTATACAATTATTATCCTTTTTAGATATTTTGTCAAGTACAAGAATCACACTATAGTTGTCTAGTATATTTTTATGTGTCTAGTTAAGAAAATTTAAGAGACTAGAAATCACAATATTAAGACTTTTTCATATTTCTTGTATGTCAAATCTTCTATTATATATATTGATTAAAAAGTTTGCCAAATGATGAAGCCTTGTCTTAAAGTGTTTGTTTAGAATATTCACCTTTAAAGTATCTTCAATCTCTCCCTTTGGTGTGTATTTAATTTTTTGTTGTAATGTATATTTTATTTCATGCTTCTAGATTTTCTAAGAAATCATTTATGATTATTTTAGAAAAGGTTGTTGTTGTAGTTTTAAATTTTCATCTAAATTGTAAGTTTACAAGCTTAGATATGCAATTATAGAAATGACCTTAGTGAAGTCTATATTTATAAATCTTATAGAATGGGTTATAAGGGGATCTAAAGATCATGACCAAATATCTAGGTATGAATGATAATAAGATTGTTGATATCATGAGGTGAACTTACCTAAGAATATGATGCTTGTGAATTATTAAGACAATCTAATCAATAAGAACTAAAAATACAAGATAAAATAATCTTATGTGTAATTTCAACCAGTACAATATTGTTTTTATTTATACTTTATACTTAAAAAAAAAACTAATATTATATACCTATTTATTTATATTAAATTTATAGCATCTATTTGTAAAAAAATATTTTATTAGTAAAATGTAACTACAAAATATTGTATTTATTTATTCTATTATCTTCAAATATGTAAATAATGTTTAATACATAAAAAAAAGTAGGTCCAAATAAACATCAATTTGCATATTTTTTTCTAACAAACTGTTCACTTTAAAATGTTTGTATTTATTATTTCACCTTTAGAGGATGTAGATTTGTTTGTACAATCATCTTATGGAAGTATGTTTCATTTGATTAATATTAAATATTATTTTGAAAGAATATTATTACTAGTATAGATATCTTAAATAAATCTATCTAAAGAAATGCAAATATATATCCACTACAAAATGATTAAAATTTAATTTAATACACCGAAAACTATATATATTTCCTTTTATCTTCATTTACTTTTTTGCACTCACCTAAACTTTTTATTTTAATTTCTTAAAAAATTGATGATTTATCTCTCCCAAGTTCCAAACATTTTAATTTTAACAAATATTTGATGTGGTGCTTATTGAATTATTTTTAAAAACATATTTTGTTTATAATTAAATTAAAAATTTTGACTTGTAAATGGTTGTCAAATTTAACCTAGAAAGATAAAAGTTAACATTAACACACTCACACCATCCCACTCCATCCTTTCTGCCATTGTAGAATGCCTATCAACATTAATCAAGTGACATTTTAGACTTTGATTAATATAATTAAATATTGTTTCAATTTTAATTTAAAACAAGTTAAAAAATTATTTATTTGCTTATCTATCTATAGCTCTTAAATTGAAACTATTTTTTTTTATAGATTAAGTGTATCTATTTTAACATTTTACAATTATGCGTGGTTAAATTTAGTTAAAGATTAATTATAGTTACATTTTCATATTTAAATACATGGTAGTCAAATTTAATATAAATAATATAGACATTGAATGTATATGGCGATAAAATTGTTTAACATTCTTGAAATATTATCATCATGATAGTGTTAAGTTTAGTTAAAGGTTAATTATAGTTACATTTTCATATTCAAATACATGGTAAACAAATTTAATAAAAATAATGTAGCCAATGAATGTATATGGCAACAAAATTGTTTAACATTCTTGAAATATTATCACTGTGATAGTGTTAGATCATAATCATAAATAAATGATCTATAGACATGTAGTATAGTGATTTTAACACTTTGTATTTTTATAATAGATTAATTTTATATTTATTTTTGGTTAGTAAGAGACCGAAGCCAAGATTCATTATTAAATTATGTGATGTGATTAATTATTATTATTTATTAAACTTGTGTAGAGTCAAACCCAAGACCTCTCTTAGATAAGAGGTTGCAGGCTCTTGCCTTTTAATAGATCAAATTTAATTCATAGTTATTGGGTTGTTATTTTTTGAAAAGTGTAATATTTTCAACATGTTATATTTGTGTTGCAATTGTTGGGCAATTATGTTTAAAGAGTGCATTTTTTAAAACACATTAGATTTACATCATACTTGTTGGAGCATTGTGCATAAAGAGTTTATTGTTGGGCCATTTAATGGAAGAGTGTGTTAATTTCAATACATTAGATATACATTATAATTATTGAGCCCCTGCTTAACATTAGATTTATGTCGTAGTTGTTGGACTATTATGCCTAAAGAGTTTATTGTTGGGCCAATTTGATTGAACAGTGTGTTATTTTCAATACATTAGATATACATTATAAAATTGTTGAGTTCTTTCTTAAAGAGTTTATTTTTTCAACACATTAGATTTACGTCGCACTCATTGGACCATTGTGCTTAAAGAGTGTATTGTTAGGCCATTTTGATTGAAGAGTGCGTTATTTTCAATAAATTAGATATACATTACAATTGTTGAGTCCTTGCTTAAAGAGTGGATTTTTTTCAACACATTAGATTTACATTGCATTTGTTGGATCATTGTGCATAAAGAGTGTATTGTTTGGCTATATTGATTAAAGAGTGTGTTATTTTCAATACATTAGATATACATTACAATTGTTGAGTATTTGTTTAAAGAGTGCATTTTTTTTCAATACTTTAGTTTTATGTCACATTTGTTGGACCATTGTGCTTAAAGAGTGTATTGTTGAGCCATTTAGATTTAAGAGTGTTTTATTTTCAACACATTAGATATACTACAATTGTTCAGTCCTTGCTTAAAGAGTGCATTTTTTCAACTTATTAGATTTATGTCGCACTTGTTGGACCATTATGCTTAAAGAGTTTATTGTTTGGCCAATTTGATTGAAGAGTGTGTCATTTTCAATACATTAGATATACATTACAATTGTTGAATCCTTGCTTAAAGAGTGGAATTTTTTTCAACACATTAGATTTACATTGCACTTGTTGGACCATTGTGCTTAAAGAGTGTATTGTTGGGCCATTTTGATTGAAGAGTGTGTTATTTTAAATACATTAGATATACATTAAAATTGTTGAGTCCTTGCCTAAAGAGTGGATTTTTTTTCAACACATTAGATTTGTGTTGCATTTGTCCCAGATCATTGCACTTAAATAGTGTGTTGTCGGGCCATTTTAATTGAAGAGTGTGTTATTTTCAATATATTAGATATACATTACAATTACTAAATCTGTGCTTAAAGAGTGGATTTTTTTTCAACACATTAGATTTACATCATACTTGTTGGACAATTGTGCTTAAAGAGTGTATTGTTGGGCCATTTTAATGGAAGAGTGTGTTATTTTCAATATATTAGATATACATTGCAATTGTTGAATCCTTTCTTAAAGAGTGAATTTTTACTTCAATGCATTAGATTTATGTCGCACTTGTTGGACCATTGTGCTTAAAGAGTGTATTGTTGGGCCATTTTGATTGAAGAGTGTTATTTTCAATACATTAGATATACATTACAATTGTTAAGTCCTTTTTTAAAGAGTGGATTTTTTTTCTTGAACACATTAGATCTACGTCACATTTGTTGGACCATTGTTCTTAAAGAGTGTATTATTGGGCCATTTTGATTGAAGAGTGTGTTATTTTCAATACATTAGATATACATTACAATTGTTGAGTCCTTGTTTAAAGAGTGCTTTTTTTTCAATACAGTAGATTTGCATCACATTTGTTGGACCATTGTGCTTAAAGAGTATATTACTGGGCCATTTTGATTTAAGAGTGTGTTATTTTCAACACATTAGATATACATTACAATTATTGAGTCCTTGCTTAAAGAGTGCATTTTTTCAACACATTAGATTTATGTCGCACTTGTTGGACCATTATGCTTAAATAGTTTATTGTTGGGCCATTTTGATTGAAGAGTGTGTTATTTTCAATACATTAGATATACATTACAATTGTTGTCCTTGCTTAAAGAGTGGATTTTTTTTCAACACATTAGATTTACGTTGCATTTGTTGGACCATTGTTCTTAAAGTGTGTATTGTTGGGCCATTTTGATTGAAGAGTGTGTTATTTTCAATACATTAGATATACATTACATAGTTGAGTCCTTGTTTAAATAGTGCATTTTTCCAACACATTAGATTTATGTCACATTTGTTAGACAAATGTGGTTAAAGAGTGTATTGTTGGGCCATTTTTATTAAAGAGTGTGTTATTTTCAATACATTAAATATATATTACAATTGTTAAGTTCTTGCTTAAAAAGAGGATTTTTTTTTTCAACACACTAGATTTATGTTGCATTTGTTGGACCATTGTGCTATAAGAGTGTATTGTTGGGCCATTTTGATTGAAGAGTGTGTTATTTTCAATACATTAGATATACATTACAATTGTTGAGTCCTTGTTTAAAAAGTGCATTTTCTTCAACACATTCTAGATTTACATTGCATTTGTTGGACCATTTTCTTAAAGAGTGTATTGTTGGGCCATTTTGATTGAAGAGTGTGTTATTTTCAACACATTAGATATGCATTACAATTGGTGAACTATGCAAATAGTTTGTCATTTTCAACACATTAAATTTACTGAACCATTATTCTTAAGTATATATTTTTCAACATGTTAGAATTAGATGAGTATATTATTTTCAACACATGGTAGATTTACATGTGTACTCTTTTCAACAAATTGGATATTAGACTTATGTGAGTGCATTCATTTTAGTACATTAGATATTAGGTATATGTGACAATCCAAATAAATTTTAAATTTAGCATAAGTGCTAACTTTGAGAAAATAGCAATGCCAATCTAAGCTCTACAACTAGTCCACCCATTCCTCATGGAGAAAACATTGACTCTTCTATCATTCCATTTCCTTCACACCAGTCCCAAACTACAAATGACTATTATTTACCTTGTCCTAGTCTCACTCCTTGCTCTTTCTCTTTCCCTCTCTACATCTACAAGGCAAAAAGCGATGTCATCATGACCTCTATGTCCACCAAAGCTCCCATTGTTGGACAACTTACATCAGCTCAACAAGGGTGGAAATCTCCTTTCACCATTGTCATCCATGGCCAAAACATATGGCCCCATCATGACAATATGGATGGGTTCATCACCCATTGTAATCCTCGATTGATGAGGGCTGAGAGGAATTGGAAGTCTCTAAAAGGGTCCATTTGGTTTGTAGAATTGTAGAAATAGAGATTTCTACATTTTTTTATTTAGTCAAATCAAGTTTTTTTAAATCTCCATTCTTATTTTTAGGATTTTACTTGAACTATTTGTTTCGCTTGGAAGATGATTGTGAAGGCATAGTTTTATACATAAGCTTGGAGTTGAAGGTAGACTCCAAAATGTAGTCCAATCTATTAGTTTTACACTCCTCAAAAAACATAATTTTCAATTGCTACTTGCTAGTAGGAAGTCAGAAAACATAGTTTTGAGACAAAATTAGAAGTCTTGTATTCTAATTCCATTTTTCCAATTTTGAAACAAATGTAAAAAATTTCAAAATCCAAATTTTGAAAAAGCCAATTCCTATCATAATATTTTGCCCTTCATAATATTTTCTCGTAGTTATAGAGTTGTTGAGGCAAACTACTCCTTGCTATTTGTTGAATTGTTTGTTGTCCATTGGTGAAGACAAGGAATTAGAAATGGGGGAGCCAAAGAATTCTTCAAATTTGGTCGATGAAGAAATAGCATTCAACTTGTACGAGTTATTTCTTCTTGTAGTAGACAATATTTCTACTACCATGAATGAGCTCTCACTTACCTTATATGTGATTGTAAGGGAAGGTAGAAGTGGGTTTTTTAGTTTAGATAATTTGAAGAAGTTGTTGTACATAAAAAGTGTGGTGAAGGAGACATTGAGATGATTCACCAGATAGAGGAGAAATATAAGGTGATGTGCATCACCATTCTTGCAAATTCAATAGTGCTTTTCAATCTACACAACATGTCAAATGATCTAGAGGTGTGGAAGGATCCTAATGAGTTCAGGCTAGAGAGATTTATGGGAGAGGAGAAGAATGAGATGGAGAAGAATAATGTGAGGATGGCATATCTTCTATTTGGAGTAGGAAGGAGGGTGTATGCAGGAATGGATGTGGCAATGTGCATGTTCCCATTACTCTCACCAGAAAAATAAGTCAATTACTTTAACACTTTTAGTCTTAGAATCAAGCCTTAGTGTGTGCTGTTTAAGCCTCACGCCCAGGCTACTCTCAGATATCTTATAAAAAACCAAAAAAACAAGTCAATTACTTTTAGTCTAAGAATCAAGCCTTAGTGTGTGATGTTTATGCAGTCCATCATATCTTCAATTGGACTAATACAATTAGAGTATATGTTTATATAAGTCATTCACCTTTGACTATTTGATCTTTTTCTAGCTTAGGAATCAAACTTGTTTAAGTCATACATTATATTTCAAATAAATAGGTAGTACTCGATTACAAATAATACATGAATTATTTAGACTAATAGTTGTAGTTATCTTTACAATTCCCCCTATCTTCCCCCTCTTTCTATATAAAGTGAGAAAACATATATTAGTGAACTTACAATTAGAGTGGTACGTTTTATGTAAAGGTGGTTCTTGTGAAAGGCATGATATGTTTTATAGTAGCATTGCTATACTAATGAAAATGAATTCATCATCTTTTAACGTTTTGATCTATTCAATCTATTTGTAATTTTAGTATTATTATAAATATAATTATTTAACTATATTGTGTTTACTTTTGATTTTAAGATTTTATTTTTTGAATTCTCAATTATTATTTATTATATTTTTTAAAAATAGGTCTTTAAAAAATATTAAAATGGAAATTTAATATTTGATAGGTATAGGTTTATTATTAAATATTATTTATGAATTCTTTTATTGTATGTTTAATTTAAGAAATATTTAGATCCTAGTCAACATGAGAGAACATATTAGACATTATTTGAATAAAAAATGATATATATTTTTTTGATATAAAAAATTTAAAAATATATTTGACAAAATATAAAGTCTTCAAAAAATAGTATATATTATCCATAAAACACAATACTTGGGGGTTGCAAGCAGATTGAGTTTAACTATGGAGGAAACTTAGTAGTTAAGTGAATTCAAGGTGAAGTAGTTCCATAAAGTTTTTGCTAAGGTAGTGTTGACAGTTGCTTGCACATGGTGCCAACCAAACATAAATTGCAATGATTGAATGTAATAGTAAAAAATAAAATGGACCACTCAATAAAAATATAGAAAGAGGATTTAGCTTGCCTGATTTTTTAGTTTAAGAAAATAATATGAGCGCATGACAACAAATAATATTTCATAGATTGTGTGCTTCCAATGAATAATACCAGACTACAATTGAGTACTTTTTAATAAGTGCATTTGAAATATAGCAAATTTGTGAACATTTCTCAAAATTAGCTAATTTAGGTGGCTTTTCAATCTTTAGGAAAATAAATCTTATGTAAGTATTTCTCATTAAACTTATTTTTAAAATGTATAGGTTGTATGAATTTTGGATGTCTTCTTCGTTTAAATTGAAGTAGGGCAAGTCTATCTTAATTATAGAGATCAATTGGTTGTAATTTGAGATTAACAATATATGAAAAATATTAAAATGACATTATAATATTAGTTCTATTTTTTTTAAAATTAAAAGTGTAATCATAATCTTATTATATATTTGTAATTGTATTTTTTCAATTCTTCTATTCCTATTCTTATAACATGCAAATATACAAGTGGTATTAATAAAATTAAATTATGCTTACATATTTCATTATTTTATTAGTCAATTTAATAATTTTGGGGTCAATACTTCTTGATATTGTCATCAATGTCTATATATGTCTTTGCTAAAGTATGTCTAATATTCTAGTAATGTATATTTTATAATGAATGATGTCATTCTCAATGTTTATTTTATTTAGACATTATTTTAGTTTTTATTGTTGTAATAGTTATATTATGAATTAATTTTTTGATAGTCGATCAAGTATGTGGTTATTTCTTTCAATAAATTTTCAATATTAACATATGGTTGGTTATAGGGTCTTAGAATTAAGAATATTATATACATAGTATATCTAGAAATAAGGACAATTAAAAAGCATACTTGTAAAATTTCAAATGCAACACAGTATTGTATAAATCTAATCAAAAGATAGGTGCAAGTTTGCTCAAAACTTTGGTCACAAAAACCATACATAATGTCAAATTCTAACAAGGAGAGACAATTTTCAATGAATCAAAAATATTGTTCGAACAAGAATGAAATTTGACCCTTGTTGGTGGATATGAGAAAGGAGTCAAAATGATGCTCAGAGGTAATATACAACCAAATGGTCTAACACAAGCCTTGATGTTTTTGTCAATCTCTTTATTTTCTACTAATCATATATAATAGGAATCTATTCCTATAACTTATATCCACATATATTTTTTGGATATGGAATGTGACCATGATCAGTTGGTGACATATTATTTTCTCCTATCTATGCCCTCGTAACATCATTTTGTGACTCGCAAAGTTTTTCTTTGAGAGATCTATAACTCACATCACCTTGATCTCTAATAGATGACATGTCTTATGTAGGTGAGCTCTCATAAAAGAATCTCAAAATTATCTAAGGACCCTATAAATAAACCAAACCATGTTTAATCAATTGATGGATGTACTTCTATAATCTTGACACATAATCACCACCAACATTATACCTACTCCCAACTATCACAAGGTCCATTCAAAGGATTAAATCACGTAAACTCAAGCCCTCAAAATAAAATTAAGGTTTAATTTAGTGGAAAATATTTGCCAAATGGTGAATCTCACTCATCAAGGACCTTGAATTTTGCAATTTGTTTTACACTTTTGGGGTGGCGACATCGCCTGCAATTTATAAAAGCTAGGTCCCATGCTCAGACCAATTGCCAATAATCATACATAATCATTTTTATTTTGATGATGACATCACCAATGAAATCTAAATTTCCACATGGTAAATTAAATATTTTTTTCCACAATTTTTGAGGCATGTCTTAATAGATGGTCACATTTGCCAATCTATAGTAAAACTCTAAGTCAGGTTATATGTAAAGTACATATATTTGACAATTGTCTCTATTCTGAAGACTTTCTAAGGAACTTTTTATCCTTCTAATCTTTGGGCTGAAATAGATTATACTTTGGACAAGTGTCATTATTTAGGAAACTTTCTCTTAAACTTATTGTATTTTAACTTTTAAGCTTGAAATAGGATTTATACTGTTGATTTAGGATCATCTAATGATCATATTTAAAAAGGGTTATTGTATCTTACATGATACAAATTTATGGTTTCTAGATATTTTTACTTTTGGTTGCAATTTTCTTAAATAATTAAATATTTGCCTCGATTTTACATAATTTTCATACAATGGAAAACAAATTGCCAATGAAATTAAATTTTTTCCTATTTTGCAAAAAAAAAATGCCAATACAAATTATTTTCTTGCCCCTAAAATAATGTTGGATTCAACATGATTTTATATATTTTCCAAAGGGGGGTTTCTTAAAGTTATCTCTAAATTATAAAAGATAACTTTGAAGTACTTATCATTATATCAAATTCCAACTCTAAACAATAACTTTGAGTTGAAGTAGAAAATTTAGAAGATGAGATCTCAAGGAAAGACACATGACTACATTATTCATTCCGAATGGTGTTAGTAGACCTCATAAGATATTATATAGTGAGACCATATGGTTTTCTAATTGTGTTAGAACTATATAGTGGTGAAAATGGTATCAACAAAGTTAACAATGTAAACTAGATTATATAAACTCATTAACAATACACTTTCACACTAAATCATTCAATACGAGAGAAAAAGGGGCTATAAAACATAACTTTCAATACAACTCAAGTTAGATTAGAAAAGCCCAAATAAGATGAAGGGATTTCGATACCAAATCCAAATTATACAAAATAATTATGCAAGAAATTCCTCTCACACAATGCCAATTAATTTTAAATGTGTAGTGTGACATAAAGTGAGCCAATTGATTAAATGACAAAGATAAAGTAGGTCTATAGTAAGTGATAAAAAGAAGGGTGGAAATATGACCTCAAAATGTGCAAAGGAATGTGGTTTTTTACTTAAAAAATATGTATCTACAACAACTAGAAAAATTCTAAATACCTCTATATGTGATCAAAACAAAAAACCTAGAATAGCCTTAAAAATATTAGATCTCCAAGTATAGGTTGATTTGATTGATGTCTACCAATAGGTTTATAGGATGGAAGACATGATCCAAGAGCATCAGAAAAAAGTCAACCCATAATTTTTTGAAATCTTGTGAATGATAGTTTCCACATCTAAATTTGTAACTTTGATACCCTATTCCTAAACACAAGAAAAATTGATTCTTTTTGGGCGAAAGGGCTTTCCTTGGTCAAACCCTCATTTGTAAATTAACCTTGAAAGTGAGTGAAATGTAAAGAATGTACGAGAACAAGACAAATGTAAATATTCACCTTGCTTGATGAAACACTTGTCAATAAGAATTTTGCAATGTTTGAATCTAGTCGATGTTGAATCTTCAATGAAGGATGTATAAAATCCCCACAAATGAAATGGATCTAAGAATCATGGATCCATGAATGTGGATGTTCAAAAAGGAAGAAGATGATGAATTATCCTCCCTTTATGGCCAAAAAAATGCTAGAAATCGAAGCGGAATACTCACAAAGGATCCTTGAATCTTAAGAAGAGCTTGAGAATTTCCTTGAAAACTTGATGAATGCCTTGAATATTCTTTCTCAAGTTTTCTTCATGTGATTACATATGTCTTATGATGTCCAGTATTGTGGAAATGAGGTTCCTAGGGTTTCTTTTATACTAGTTTTTGGGCTAGAAAATAAAGCAAGTCGACAGGTCACTTGATCTTAAAAATTAACTCATTGATACACAACTAGCCCTAGGACCAAAAATGTATGGGATATAGGTAAACCCGACCAAGCTATACTTAGTATAGGTCAACTTGGCTGACCTATACCAGGGTTCTCTTGAAGATGGACAATCTCTTAGTCTTAGAAACTACACTAACAGAATTGAAAAGGATGAAACAAAGTGGGACATAGAGTTGATTGAGGAAGAATGTATCCATGGTTGATAAGATCACTAAAGGGCAAGAGTTAAAAGGTTTTAAATGATAGGTGCTTCCATTTTAAGATGCTACAGGAACTTAATGAGTAGGTAAGGCAATATCATCATAAAGACAAAGTTATTTCATTTCATCAATTTGATTATAAATGCAATATTTTATTGTATGTCTTTCCTTTCTATAATTTATAAACTTGGTTTTTTAATCTATTATGAGAGTCATCAATACTACTAAAAAGGAGTGGATTTTAATTTGAAGATATGATCAAATCAATAGGAAAATAAAGTAAATGAGCACTAGGATCATGGATAAATTTAAGAGCCTCCATCCACTCCCCCCATAAAGGTGTAAAAATCTAGTGAATATTTCACTATCTTAGTGAAAATATGAATTTTGTTGATAACTTTTTAAAATTTCATACGAACATATACTAAATTGTACTCCTTTTTTTTTCAGCAATAAGAAAATTCTAGAAAATTTTGGCAAATGTTTTATTGTGGAGGGGTGGAGTGGGAAGTAATAATGTATTTGGGAAGTTTCTAAATTTTAAAGGGAGGAAATTAATTACATTACAAATTATTTTTTTTGTATGATTTAAGTATTTAACTATACTAGAAAACCCTTCATTACTTATTTAGGAAAAAAATTGGCATTTTTTTCAATCCCTTGAAAATTGAAGAAAATTTTGGGGAATGAATTCTTGCATTAAAATATTTGTCTTCCTCCTAATTCTATTAACAACCCTTTCCATAATTCATCATGATGGACCATAAGATCACATCTCTAGAGAATGTAGCCTTGATTTATTTCCCACAAGGTGGTAATAATAATTGTAGTTGCAAGAAAACATACCTAGAAACCATGATTTCACAATTGTATATTTATTATTTATGGCCTTGAGATGGTCTTCGATCAATGGTATTAATTATATTTTGGACCAAAGTTCTAAAGGACATGAAATTTTATAGATTTTTTTAGAATAGAGACATGTGTATGATTGACAATGTTTCACTATATTGAATTATATCTTATTATTCATCACTAGAAATGCATGATGGGCATTAAATAAGTGTCTTGTCATACATCCTGTTGATGGTTTCATAGACAAACCACATGTGGTCAATGAGAGAAATTCCTTTGCCAAACAAGTCTCCTTAATATTTGTATCAAATAGTTTTAGAAGAACAAGATTATCAAGTAATATTTCTTATGGTTTCAACTATGTAAGATTTTTTTTTAAGAATCAATATTTTGGATCACACTCTATGATCCATCATTGGGATGAATAAGAGAGCATACAAAGAAGAATGAAATTTTGTAGACTCTCAAGATCTCTACTAGCTCTAGAAGTACTCTCTAGTTCTTTTCCTTTTTTGGGTATGTCAGGTACAACAACTGCTTTGATTGCAAATTCTCCCTTAGGAAGGTTGTTGTCATAGTTTCTTAGCTCAAAGGTTATGATCTTCCCTATCAGGACATAAGGAGATACATAACCTTTCACAAGTAATCTAAGTTCTTGAATAGTTGAAACCCTTATGGTATATTATGGTTTTATCATCCTCAATATTGTTGCAAATAACAATGGGAAAGTAAACTTTGAGGGGGGGGGGGGGGAGGGTTGTGAATAGGTGATTCAAAACTTCAACCATAAAACATTCACCACACATCCATCTCGTAAATTAGCATATAAACTGAAATAGCTAACTACACATTGCATCCATAACATAAACAATTTTAACACATGAGACAATAAATTTGGTTAACTAGAAACCCTCCAAGGAGAAGGTAAAATTGGGGTGGGGATGGCATCTACAAATCTTCACTACTATAGTTGTAAAGTGTACCCAATTATGGTTACAATGAGTTTGATCATAAACTATGATCTACCCTATGAGGGGTCTACCCTATCAAAGGCTACAAAGACTATTAGGTCTCACCTTGTTAGAGGATTTAGACTCACAATTAAGTAAGCACTCAGTTAAGAGATTTACAAGAGATTGTTAGAACTCAAAACCTATTAGGGATACTCTATTAGGAATTTTTCTCTATATCACCTATTAGAATGATTCAACACCATGATCCTTTCGTTAACACCTCACCGCTAGATGTCAGATCTTCTCTTTTCTAATGAATCCTTGATCCTTTTGATTAGATAAGTCTCCTCCATCCTTCCTCTACTCTATTCTATTCTCTCTAATTGATTCTACAATTCATAACACTATCATAACCTCCTTAGTCACTATGAATGCTCTCTCTACACTTAGCATTCATTTGTCTCACTCCTTGTTCATCACACAAACTCTTTAGGGTTTTCCTCCTTAAGTAAACATAGGTGGACTAGGGTTAACTTAGAATCAATGACTATGGTTGATCCATATTTTCACTTAAAACGCCCCTTAATATGATTGGTTGCATATACTGCATAGGGATTCTCAATATGACTCAATCCTTATCTTCTATAATTGTAAAAAACTGAAAATGTTAGGCCAAAAATGGTTTACATAGTATTTTGTGTCATTATAAACAACTATGTCACATATTGTTCACTTGACATCCAAACGCTTTGATGCTCGACCATCACTATGTTTTAATGTTGTAACTCAGCTTTTGAACAACTTGACATACAATGTCTGCTTGAAACCTATATCACTTAGCACACACTAACTTTCTTGAGACATACTATTGTCTTGATAATTGAGTGACTCAGTATGCATAGACTACTCAACACATACTAATACTTGATACTAACTATCATATTGCTCATATTTATTGTCTGGCAATTGATTCTTGACATTCACTATGTTTCTACTAGGTAATAATTAAAGTGTTTTGTCACTACCTTATCAAAACCAAAATGAGATCAACAATCTCCCCCTTTGACATGAGTAGCAAAAACACTTTTTCATGCATATATAGCCTTACTATGAGCATAAATGAGACAATATATATCTGTTACTCGACTCTTATACAAAATTTCAAAATTTCAAAATTTTACAAACTGGATGACTATCAGTCATACCTCAAAACTCCAAAACTCCATTACTCCCCCTGAGTAAATATTTCATCTTTATTTCTACGTTTGCTTCTGATACTCCCCTTGAGTATATATGTCTGATGAACTTCATATCCCTTTAGGATTTTATTTTCACCTTACTGTCATTACAAAACTTCACTATCCTCCTTTTTTGACATTTATGTCATTTGGGTGGTACACTAATAGTGTGTTTATCCAAAAATGATTTATGGATCTCCATTATAATCTTTGGGGCTGCATCCCAATTGTTGTTGGCTACCTCTAGAGATTGATACTAAATGTCTAGCTAGGAAGGAAGGTCAACTAAGCCATCATGAGTTGAATGATGAGAATCTTTCTTCATCAAAGTCTCAGCATATGCTAGTTCCTTATGCAACATTTCCATGTGTGGGGTCAACATGGATTGGATTTTAATTAATGTGGATTTGGTGTTTTTATCGCATGCTTACAACCCAAAAAGCCTTTCTTGGGTTGACAATAAATTCTGAAAATGGGGCTAGCTTTGAACAAGAGATAACTTAAGAGTAGTCCCTGTAAATTGTAGATCTCCTTGTAGGTGGCCAATAGCCCTCTGAACTTCTTGTGCGAATAGATTCACATCACATAGCTTGGTGTATAAAGAGAAAATATTCTCTAACACCTTCTTCACACTTTCCACTTTGGCTACTAAGTCAACCAATCTTAGTGCAATAGCACTATATATCTTTTCAAGTACCTTTGTGTGAAATTTCCTCTCAGACCATTCTAAAAGTTTAACATTAGAATCCAAGTCTTCATCCTTTATTTTGTCAAAAATGGTGAAAAATTTATCAATGATTGGCTTTTCTTCATTCATCTCAGGGAGACTAAAAGGATCATAGAATATGTCTTTTATCTCATGCAAAAATTTCTTTTTCTTATACTCTCTTCTCATCAATTCTTACTTCTTTTTCCTTTGAAGAGCCTCTTGTCGAATACTCATCTCTTCAATAGTGATTGTTGTAAGATCAAACTTTGGAAACTCAATCACTTCATCAAAAATTACATCACCAAATGATGTATCATCTTCACTCTTAGATAGGCTAGGACTATGCCTTGATATTTGCAATGGTGTAGCATATGTGCTCGAAATTTGAAGAGTTTAACTAGTAAGAGGAGATCAAAATTTGGAAGTGTGATCAATGTCTTTATAGAAATTTATTCCTCTTGCTTAGTAGTCAAAGATGACTCTTCAATCCTATCATCCTCCTTTTCCATTTGAACTTCACCTTGTGTTTGTGGAATAAGTTCTTTCTTTTCTGCAATCATAGCTTGTGATGACTTCTTTTCCTCTATATGAATGAGATGTCTAATATAACACCCTTGTGAAAGAAAAAATTTTGAACCCTCCTTATTGGCTTTGTGTAGATGAGTTTATTCTTCATCCTCTTCTTGAAGTAAGAATTCTAATTTGATATCACATTCATCTTTAGCAACAACCCTGTGTATGGTGATTTCTTCCTTTTGCAAAATAAGGTTGTCTTCATTTGCCTCTTCAAAAATTAACACGTTATCATCAATATGTGATTAAAATTCCTCTATGATACTCGAGAACATTTCTTCATTGATTTCCTAACTTTTTAAAAATGATAGTGGATCTTCATTCTTATTCTCCATGGATCTAAAATCCATATTGTGTTGCTGCAAAATTTTCTAATCCTAAGTAATTTGAATACAAACTAAGATTCTAGAAAAATGATAAAGAGTTGCTAAAAACTCAAAGAATCTCATAGCTTGACCTACCCCAGCAACGGTACCAAAAATGTTGTCTTCCCAATTAGTTCAATAACTTGGTTCTAAAAGCATAACTCATGGATTTAACATCCAAAATGAGTAGCTATCTTTCTTATGGAGAAGAATAATTTAAATTGTCAACCTGAGGATGTATACTTGACACAAGTCTACAAAGTATATGCACTATAAAAATCTCTAAGTTATTCTATCATTTCAAAATATAAACTATAACAATTCTAGAAATAAATCTAAGTACACAGTAATGGCTGCAGGAAATTGTACAGTAGTGGCTACGGGAATTGTATACTATAGCTACAAGTTTCTATCTATCTCTACATACATCCATCTATATCAAATGCTTGATTAAAATTTTGAATATATAATATTATTGACTCTCTAACAACCATCTAACAAGAGTCTCATCATTTCTTTAAACAAGGAAGAGACTTATTACAAAACTAACAACTAAGTGTGTTGATTTTATGTTCCACCTTTTCAGCAAGCCACTCAAATGTATGTTGCTCCTTTGTTATTGTGAATTAGATCAAACCATTTAACCAAGTTATTATAATCCCTTTTATGTTTCTAGAAAATTTTGAAAATCTGACTTTCATTACAAAATATGCAAGTTATTATCATTTTATTGAAAGTGGTTTTATGTTTCCTGAAAATGTGCCACTATTTACTCAGTCAAATTTTGATCTGTAATGCTCATTAACTATTCTAAAATAACTCAAATTCTCAAAATGGTTTGTGCACCTTGTTTTTATCTTTCCAAATGCATAAAAAATTCTTAATTTCATTAAGAATTGAGTGTGATATGCCTATTTTACCAAAATTGACTTTTGACTTTTTTTGCATTTCCTGCAGCTACTAAATATTGACAAGTGTCAACTTGCTTGTGCTTCTTCCCATTTGCATGAATGACTAAAATACCTTACAAAAAATATGTTCATCACCTAAGGATAATTATAATTCAATAATAACCACTTATCAAAATA
Source organism: Cupressus sempervirens (assembly GCA_028749045.1). Classification (NCBI taxonomy): domain Eukaryota; kingdom Viridiplantae; phylum Streptophyta; class Pinopsida; order Cupressales; family Cupressaceae; genus Cupressus; species Cupressus sempervirens. The sequence goes on from CM053790.1 coordinate 151,610,183, forward strand.
AATCATCACAATTTAGCATTAACTAGCTACACATACAAATGCTAATTAATAAAATAGTTAATGCTTCATCAATGAAGTTAATGTATGGAAATGGATTCAGAATATATTGAAACCATGGGGTAAAGTGTTATAGTAGATGAATATAAATATGAAATTTTATAGGCTCATTAGGGATTATGACTTACCACTTTAAATTGACTCAAGTCATTTGAATCAGTCTTCTCCTCATCAGATTCATCTTTCTTGTGCTTCTTACTAAAAAACCTATAGGTTTTCTTCCTAGGCTAGCTTGACTCTACTGTAGTTATTGATATTTTTCCCTTAGGACTTTCTACTTCACTAGCATGTATAGTGGCTTCCCTTGTACTTGACCTCTTAGTAGGTATTGCTAGCTTCTGCTATGGCTTCTTCACAAGCTTCTCAGGTTTCTCCACTATTTTTTCTTTTATCTTTCTTTTCTTCTTGGCTTCTTTTAGTTCTTCCTTGGCTTCTTCTTCCTTGAAACCTTCTATATCTTCTTCCTAATCCTCTACTTGGCCTTGAGTTAGTGCCAATGGGGCTTGGCCTTGTTCTTCCTCTTTATCATCATCATCATCATCATCTTCATCTTCCCCCCCTTCACCAAATCTCTGTTTCAGCTTTTTGACTAATTTGTTCTTATTTCTTAGTACTGTAGCTATCTTCAAATCAATTGTTATTCTGGATTTGGCTTCCTCATAGTTTCCATTAAGGTGACATTTTTTTCAATGTCTTCTACCAATAAGGTTTTAATTTTTGCAGATGCCTCATCTACATTGGTCTCATATGGAAAGGGCTTTAACCATCTGACCCTAGGTATAACTTCTTGCACATATGTATAGTTTGCATCCACTATAGAACAAACATCAATGTAATGTTGTTCCACAAGTTATACAGGTATCCTTAACCTCTATTTCATGGATTTTTAAAAATCCTCAAAATAACTAGTCATCATTGACTTAAAGTTATCTCCAAGCTACTCTGTGAATTTTGTAATTTGATGTGTGATAGGCCTATTTGTCTTCCACACCACTTTACCAAATGTAGGAAAAGTGTTCTACACATAAAAGCCTATGCAGACCAATAAAGAACCAAATTTTCATGATGCACTCTTTATTTTCCCAATGGCCTCCAAGTTTTCTGATAGTTGCTAAAGTTGTAACTCAACAAGGTCATAGGTGTGGTCTCTCTTCACTATCTTATATCCCAAATCAATAGCCATGCATGAAAAACTATTCAGTTTGCTAGACTAAAATAATTTTTGAGAAATCACTCTCACTACAAAGGCAATTAGGGGATCTAAAATAGAATTAATAGACATCACTCTCTTATTGCATACAAAACCTGTATTTTTCTCAATCACCTCCTTTACATTACTATGCATGCTCTTAGGCCTATCTAGGGTAGGGTACCTTGATACTAGGTTGATTATCTTCTTTGTGATATTATTTGGCCCATTCTCTAATCAAATGTAGTCATCATGCATTTGACTAAGCACAATTGTGATCCATTCAGTTTTGAATACATTCAGTAAATCTAGGGCATGGATCAACCCTTTCCTCTCTACAATTTTGTTTCCTTCTTCAAGAATCCATTCTCTCAAAGTTTACTATATATTTATCTTATCTCCATATCTCCTACACTTCCAACTTTACATGTATAGAAACATCTAACATATTGGATCATAAGAACTTTTGGTGGTATCATTGATAACACACCAAATGGGTCTCCTTTATATGCAATTTTAGGTATTTCTTGGAAATGTGGTTATCTCAAATCATTACTTATTAACTGAACATTAAAAACTTTCTTTCCTTCCTTCCTAACTGTTGGTGTAAATAGGTATCTACTATTTACACTTTACTTAAGTTTACTTAGGTTAGTGCATTATTTTTTTTTTTTGTATTATTTTATTATTTATCTTGATGAGACACTTAGGAGTTTGCACACCTTTTTGAGTTGTCATGTTGACAACATAGAAGTACACAACTCTAATTATGCACATGGTGTCTACAACACTGGAGTTTGGATCATTCACTGAGTTGTCATGTAGACAACATAGTTATTCGCACTCCTAATTTAGTACATGTTATCTACAACAATGATTTGCATGTCACACCATTGTAGGCTTATCCTGTCATCATCACACTTAGTTCCATGCTTAATGGAGGATAACCCATATTTGGTGGACATGTGCCTAGTTGTATGACTTATCATGATGTTGATTCTAAGGAATTCTAGATGCATCTCAAAGACCTTTATATACAGGCACTCCTAGTGTACTTGTACATTGTATTGAATACTATACATTTATTCTGATCATACTTTAGTCTAATTTGTGCTTGTGTTTTGAGTTCCTTGGTCTTGGGTGAATTATTCCCTAAGAAATTTTTTTACATGGTATCAGAGCTGAGGGAGATACTCATCACATAGCCATTGGAGACTTTGTTGCTTCATCTCTCAAATGGACTTGATTTAGATCTAGAGCATCTGCAACAATTGGGAGCATCTAGAGTTGAAGTGGACCTCGCCATTACATCTGGAGTGACGATTCAGTGAATATTAACTATAAATTTGCCTATTTTAGGCCATAGTCAACCATGAGGCAAATTTTTTTTGCAAATCAAAACTCGAAGGCCTGATTTGCAAAGCTAGTGTAGAATATTTTGTATGTTTATTTTATTGGGAAGCATTAATCATATAGACACATTCAATTAATTTCCCGTTGTACTCAACAAATCTGGTGAATATTCCTTGACCAACCAGCAACGAGCAAGCCATGACACTAGTGACTGCCTAAGCGAACTCCTAGTGGCCCTTTTTTTGGTTCCATATTCACTTTGCTTTTTTTTAAAACACAACACATTCCCCATTCTTATGAATGTGGGATTATTCCCATTAACCACCATTGCCAGTAGTCACTTTTTTGAGGAGTATAAGTTTAAAACCCAATCACAAGAAAAGATTTCTCTAGCACACATTTGGATGGACACGCGACTCAATTGCATTTAGCCACACAATCTGCACTTGCCCTTTTAGCAGTACAATAGGTGACACCTGTACATACAATCTACCATGTGGTATGATAGAAACCTCTGCCAAACCTATACCTGATGCAACCACTAGAAGAGATCCACCTACCAACAAGCCCCCACATGACATCCAGTCATAGCCCCATCACTAAAAAAAACCCACCACGTAGTGACACATGGTGCACATTCAACACTACTTCAGACATGTGGGTCCAACCTGCCCTCCACATGGTTGAAGCCACATCTATACGATATGTCAACACCCTATCACTCAGATCCATACATGTTAGCACACCACAAAAGTTGTCCACACTAGATTCTATATGACATATAAGTAGTACACATCAATTTTTTTGTACCATTCTATACAGTCCATACATGCTGACATCATCAGCCATACATGTGACATCATCACATCCCTACATTTCGTTGATGTCAACAAAGTATGACTCTAAATTTGATGGCCATTTGACCATCATTCTAGGGAAAAATTGAACTACTGCGATGACCATTTGACCATCAAATTTAACACACTGTTTTCCTCTCCAGACCCCTCTTCAGATGCAATTTTGATTTGGCAGCCTGAATTTTAGAGTTCATAACTTGGTCATCTGGACTCCAAATTAGGTGCATTTAAAAAAAAATTTGGGTAAAATTTTTTGAACTTTTCAATGGTGCATCTATTTTCTAGTTTTTATGAATGAATTTTTTAGAATAAGCAATTTTTGGCAATTGTACTTGTCTAATCTTGCATTTTGTAACTTCAAATGCATTGTATGGGCTCATCTGGACTACTTTTCAGGTTCCATTTTTTTTGATAGTGTATATTCTTTCATCTAGTTTTTAGATTTGTAGTTAGATTGTAGTCTTGTGTGGACAAAAATACCACTTTTAGAGATAGGTCCTATTTTGCATAATATTGCTTCAAAATTAGAAAGCCCACTTTGTCCATTTTGACAAGTGGCCCATTGTAAACACACTATATATAAAGTGCCAAAATCATTCATTTGGGGGGGGGGTTGGGATTTTTTGATTGAGTGAAAAGGGAAGGGGGGGGGGGGGTGTACTATGTATTGTGTCTCCTTGATTTTGTGTTCTTGCATTATGGGTTCTTTTTCAAAGTTAACTCCACATAATTATGCTACTTGGAAAGAAAATATTAAAGAACCATTGGTAGAAAAAGGGTTATTATGATATGTAACTAGTGCAACAAAGAAACCTCTTGCTGATGTTGATGAAGCTTGAAAAGAAGACTAGGAATCCAAACAAGAAATGGCCCTAGGAACCTTGTTGAAAAATATCTTTGATCTTATCAAATTTCACATTAGGAAGCTTACCGATCCAAATTTCACATTAGGAAGCTAAACTTGAAGCTTTGTATGGGAAAATAGATAAAGACATGGCTTACACCATAGAGGATAAACTTCTCAAGTTGGATCCTAGAAATTTCAACACCATCAAAGACTATCTTACCCAAGTAGAAATGTATAGGGCATAGCTTAAGGATTGTGGTGAACCCATCAAGGATGGAAAGATGATCAAACACATTATGACTCATCTTCCACCTGAATATGCTCCTTTTGTTTCTAACTTTAATACACACAAATTAACAATGGGTAGTGCCTATGTTAAGCCTTCATTTGAGAAATTTTCAGAAATGTTGATCTTAGAACATGACAATCTAGTGGGTATCGGAATTTTGAAGTCTTCCAAGACCAAAGCCTTGGTAGCAAATGAAGGTAATTCAAGTGGTAAAAACTCCAGCAAGAAGCAGAAGTAGTGGAAGGCTGAGCCACAAGAAGACACACAACAATCCTCCTCAAAAAAACAATCTTCCTCAAATCAATCTTCATCCACTCAATAGTCTTGTTCACAACAAGGAAAGTCTTCTTCCAAAAATAATCAAAAGGGGAATAATTCCAACAAAAGGAAGAAGAAAACTTGTTCCTATTGTAAGAGGAATGGTCATGATGAACATGAGTGCAAGGATAAGCAAATTGATGAATTGGTCAACATAATGAGGAAACACAAAATTGATGTACCAAATGCATGTAAGGATAAGGGATCTTCATCCACTTCAAAGGGTAAGGGACAAACTTTAGTTTCAAGTACAAACAATGCAGAGGAATGGGTTCTTAATTCAGGAGCAACACATCATATGGGTGCTTCAAGGGATCAGTTTTCCTCATTAAAACCATCAAATGTACCTTACATCTATGTGGTCAATGATACTCAAGTAGAAGTTGAAGGGAAAAGTAATATTGAGTTGGAAAATGGCATCTTCAAGGATGTACTACATGTTCCTAACCTTAGCACCAACCTTCTCTCCATCTATCAAATTACTCACTATGGATGTGACAATAAAGTAGAGTTCCTCCCTGATACAGTTGTGGTGAAAAATCTCAAAGATGATTCTATGGTAGAAGTTGGAAAGGAAAATCATGAGACAAGACTTTATCATTTCTCACATTTTGTGCCTAAGTCCACTTCTCTCACCTTGTTGACTCATTCAAACACACAAAGTAAACTATGGCATGAAAGATTTGGACATCTTAATTATCACTACCTTCAGCAACTCAGTAGTAAGGAAATGGTCATTGGTCTACCTCAAGTCAATTTTTTAGAGGGTGTATGTCTAGGTTGTGAAGTAGGCAAGCATCTCAAAGAGAAATATGACAAGTGGAAGTCTTGGAAGGCAACTTCTATTCTAGAATTGGTTCATAGTGATGTAGCTAGCCCATTTCCAATACCATCATTTGGTAAGGCCCGCTATGTTCTCACATTTATTGATGACTTTTCATGATACACTTGGGTCTTTTTCCTAGCTCATAAGAGTGAAGTATTTGATAACTTCATCACCTTCAAAGCTAAAGTTGAGAAAAAATTAGGGAAAACCATCGAGATCCTACAAATAGAAAATGGTAGAGAATATGTCAACTCCAGACTTATAGACTTTTGCACACATGAGGGTATAGATCTTCAAAATTTAGTTGCATACACGCCACAATAGGATGGTGTAGCTAAAAGAAAGAATAGAACCCTTAAGGAAATGACCACTTGCATGCTTCAACATAAGTCTCTAGATCAAGTGTTTTGGGTTGAAGCCATGTGTTATGCCAACTACATCCAAAACAGAAGTCCACATAAGGCCTTAGATGGAATAACACCTTTTGAGGCTTGATGTGATAGAAAACCAAGTGTCAAACACTTCAAAGTTTTTGGTTGTCTAACATGGGCAAGGATACCTCCACAAAAGAGAAAGGCATTTATACCATAAAGTAAACCATGTATATTTGTTGGATATCCTGACCATCTCAAGGCATACAAACTAATGGATCAAGAGATGCATGAAATCTTTTATAAGAGGAGTGTTCACTTTGGAGAAACATGTCCAAGTTTGGCTTCTTTAACTCCTCCTTCTTCCTCCTTCCTAGATAGTGATCATAGTGTAACAATGACTCTATAGATGAGATTCCTCCAACTTTGACTTGTAGGACACCACCTTTGTAGGGTCAACAAATAGTTGAGGACATTCCTTCTTCTTCTTCCACTAAACCTTGTTGGGCTCAACAAACCCTTGACGTAGTAGGTTCATTGGTGGGAAATCCTTCAGACACTCAAAGGACTAGGTCACAACACAAGTCATTTCTACATGCATATATAGCCATTGCTTTAGATCCACAATCATTTAAGGAAGAATTTGGGATTCCACAATGGGACAAGGCTATGGAAGAAGAATATAATTTCTCGATGAAAAATAAAACTGGGGACTTAGTTCCCCTTCCTAAGGGAAGAAAAGTGGTTTGATGTAAGTGGATCTATCAAACCAAATTTGCAGCGGATGGAAGTGTGGATAAGAATAAGGCCTGACTAGTTGCCAAAGGTTTCTCACAAGTTCTAGTTATTGACTATATAGAGACTTTTGCACCAGTTGCCAAGATGAACTCCATTCACTTGATACTAGCTATTGCTATAACTCATGGTTGGGTTGTACACCAGATGGATGTTAAAAGTGCCTTTTTGAATGGTGATCTTCATGAGGTGATTTATATGGAGCAACCATAGGGGTTTGTATAAGATTCTACTATGGTTTGTAGATTGAAGAAGTCTATTTATGGTCTAAAGTAGGCTCCTCAGGTTTGGTATGCCAAAATGGATTCCTTCCTACTCTCAGTAGGATTCACCAAATGTCACTCTAATTCAAATGTATACATTCATTGAAAAGATGACTCTCACTTGATACTAGTGCTTTATGTAGATTACTTGATAATTATAGGGAGCACTTCATCCATCATTTCCAATGTCAAGACCTCTCTACAAGATAGATTTTCTATGACAGACTTGGGTTTGCTACATTTCTTCCTTGGCATTGAGATCATATAGTCTTCAGTAGGGATATCACTTTCACAACCCAAGTATGCTCTTGACTTGCTTTCTCGGTTTCACATTAGTGACTGCAAGCTTGCTCCTACTCCCTTTCTATTAGGTGTCAAGCTAGAGGCTAAGTGTACCACTCCACTTGTAGATGCTATCTTATACAAACAGTTAGTTGGGAGCCTTATCTACTTGACACATACACAGCTTGATACTACTTTTGTAGTTGGCATGGTTTCACACTTTATGAAAGAACCACATGAGCTCCATTGGAAGGCTACCAAGCAATTTTTTCTCTACATAAAGGGTACACATACACATGGGATACATTATGCAATAGGTATAGGACTTTAGCTAGTTGGATACACAGACTCAGACTATGCAGGGGACTTAGATTCTCACAAGTCCACTTTAGGGTACATATTTCACCTTGGTTCTAGCCCTATTCGTTGGCAAAGTAAGAAGCAAAATAATGTTTCTCTTTCTTCCACCAAGCTGAGTATTGAGGAGCTGTCAGTACAGCTACAGAGGCGCTTTGGTTATAGTGCATCCTAGAGGAGTTTGGATTTGATCTAATTAAGCCTACAATTATTCATTATGACAATCAGAGTGTCATTGAGATCTCTAAGCATTTGGTTTAGCATTAGCAAACTAAGCACATTGAGGTTCATATGCACTACATCAGAGAGCTTATACGTGAGCATATTATTGCACTATAGTACTATCCTACAATAGAGCAAGTCACTGATATCTTCACCAAACCCTTCACTAAGGTCAAGTATACTTGTTTGCAAGATCTCTTGAGGGTGTGGGATGTTGCAGAAAGGGGAGTCCCTTGACTTCTCTCTTCTCCTTCTTTTGGGAGGGATTTTTTCCTCTTATGAGGTCTTCTTCTCTCTCATTTTCTTAATTGTACTTATCTCTCTTTTTGGAGGAGGGTTTTCCCCGTGAGGTTTTCCCTCTTTCTCTACTTTATGAGAGATTGTATTGCATCATTCTATAGTATTTCTTTTGTACATGGGTACCTAACATGGCCTCATAGCTAGGACCCCTCATGCATTTCTGAGCTTAAGTGCATTTGCCTAAGTTACACTTAAGGGGGGGGGGGGGGGGGGGGGGTTGGTGTAAATAGGTATTTACTATTTATACTTTACTTAAGTTTACTTAGGTTAGTGCATTATTTTATTATTTTTCATTATTTTATTATTTATTTTTATGAGACACTTAGGATTTTGTGCACCTTTTTGAGTTGTCATGTTGACAACATAGAAGTACACAACTCTAATTATGCACATGGTGTCTACAACACTAGAGTTTGCATCATTCACTAAGTTGTCATGTAGACAACATAGTTATTCACACTCCTAATTTAGCACATGTTGTCTATAACATTGATTTGCATGTCACACCACTGTAGGCTTATCCTCTCATCATCACACTTACTTCCATGCTTAATGGAGGATAACCCATATCTAGTGGACATGTGCCTGGTTGTGTGACTTATCATGATGCTAATTTTGAGTCATTCTAGATGCACCTTAGAGGCTTTTATATACAAGCACTCCTAGTGTACTTGTACATTGTATTGAATACTATATAGTTATTCTCATCATACTCTGGTCTAATTTGTGTTTGTGTTTTGAGTTCCTTGGTCTTGGGTGAATCTTTCCCTAAGGTAGATTCTTACACTAACACTTGCAAAAGAGATGGCTTCCATATTAACTACTTAGGGTTTACGATAATTCAAATGACATAACTCGACTCTAGTTAAATACCTTTCAATCTGATGAATTTTGCCAAGTAGCAGTCAAATCTAGTTCATAAACAGTATAATCTCCTATTGAAATTCACCTTCATTCTCTTCGTAATCTCTTAATCAATTGTTGGTGAATGCAAATGTGTCAAAAGTTGACTATATAACCTTTGGTATTCAGCAATAAATTCTTAATGCTTACACAACTATAAGCTTGACTATCATAGGATTTTCCCACTCACTGAGCTCATACATGATTTCCACTATTCTCGGCTAACATAGCAAGCTTGGCTAACACTAACAAAACTACATTGCTTGACAACAACTAAAATTCTATTCATGCTCGATAACAACTATGAAACTTTCCATGCTCAATAACAACATAGAAAACAGCAAAACTATATCTTTTCTCTAGGTTTAAATCACTCCACTACATCTTGATTCATGCATATGTCATCTTTTAAGATCTTAGATTCATGGAATTGATGCATAATATAACTTTGAAATATTAGTCCCACACATACCTTTTGATTGCCTAGTTGGGGGTGATGTGATCACCTGATCCATTAGATGAAGTGACCTCATCTACACTTTATGTATTGCAATCTTCCTTCTTCTTCCATGTCTTGCTCATCTTCACCTTTACCTTTTCAACATCAACCTTCTCTTTTCCTTTGTTGGATTTGTTTCTTGGTGCAAGTGACCTTGTTGGATAGTTTTTGCTGACATGACCAATCTTTAAACAACTAGAGCATACAATCCCATTCAACCATCTATTGTAGTTGCCTCTAAAATGTGTTCTTATGCAATTTTCAAGAACATGACTATACTCTTGAAAATGGTGACAACTGTACCTTGTGTTATAATCCCAATCATATGAATGTCCATTGTGGCTTCCCTTTGTTTTCTTGTTTTTTGTCCACATGGATTTGGATCTGCATTCATATGCCTTATGTCCATATTTCTAATAGTTGTAAAAATAACCTTAAAATCTTTGTGTGCTGATAGTCTTGGTCTTGCATTCATGTGCCTGCTATCCTTGTTCCTTGCATTTGTAATAATGACCCTTGAATTTTTACTCAGGGTTCTAATTTCTAGTTTTGATCCTGTAAGCATTTACTATGTGGCTCAATTTTCCATAGTTATGACAAGTGGGTTTGGTATTCTTACCTTTATTAATCCTTTATTCACCACTTCTTGATTATTTTCATTCTTCAGTAGAGGTATATCCAAATCTAGTAGTATCATTGTTAGGTCTTAGTGATTCCATCAATTTCTCAAAATACTTTATGGCTTCACTTGGCTTGTTAAGATTTTCTCTTTCTGTCCTAACTCATTTTGTAGTAGGGAATTATGTGTTTCCAAAGTAATAATCTCAATTTCTTTCCTATTCAATTCTTGATTTGCAAGCATCAATTGATTCATTGTATCCAATTGCATGTTTGCAAGCTTTTGCACATATGATGTCTTCTCTTCAAGTCTGTTTTCCAAAAGTCTTTTTTCTTCTTCAATCATGGCTCTATCTTCTTGATCTTTCCTTTTTAGTTCAATTGTCTCACACAACAATATTAATTGTGCTTCTTGTTCCCTTTTTAGATTTTTGACTTTTTCACTTAGGGCACCATTCTTTTCCATTAGATCTGCAATGGCTTCATAAAATCTCTAGAGTTTCCATCCTCAAATATTCTAATTGTATCAATTTCTTGATATTGAGTGTCATCTTGTTCAATAGCTATCTCTTTCCTTCTCTTTAATGAATGTAGCAGTTCATCTTTTACTTCCTTGAGTTGATGTAGGATAGGTTGTATTTCAATCTTATGGTTATTAATAACCTTTTCCAATTTTGTAGACTTTCATCTTCAAGATCTTATCTCCAAAGCTGTCAGGCTTTCCTTTTGAAAAAGTAAACTCTAAGAGGGTGGTGGGTGAATTAGTGCTCTAAAACATTCACAGCACATCCATTTCATAAATTAGAATATAAACTAAAACAACTAACTACACATTACATTCATAGCATAAACAAATTTAACACATGACATAATAAATTTGGTTACCCATAAACCCTCCAAAGAGAAGGTAAAACTGGGGTGGGGATGACACCCACAAATCTTCACTACCTCAGTTATAAAGTGTACCCAATATGGTTACAATGAGTTTGATCATAAACTATGATTTACCCTATGAGGGGTTTTCCCTATCAAAGGCTACAAATATTGTTAGGGCTCACCTTGTTAGAGGATTGAGATTGAAAATTAAGTAAGCACTAGGTTAAGAGATTTACAAGATCTTGTTAGAACTCAAAACCTATTAGGGCTACTCGATCAGGAGATTTTCTCTACATCACCTATTAGAATGATTCAACACCATGATCCTATGGTTAGCACCTCACTACTAGATGTTATATCTTCTCTTTTATGATGAATCCTTGATCTTTTTGATTAGATATGTCTCATCTTTCCTTCCTCTATTATTTTTTGTTCTCTCTAATTGATTCTACAATTCATAACACTATCATAACCTCCTTAGTCACCATGAATGCTCTCTCTGCACTCAACATTCATTTGTCTCTCTTTCTTCATCACACAAACTCTTTAGGGTTTGCCTCCTTGAGGAAACATAGGTGGACTAGGGTTAGGTTAGAATCAATAGCTATGGTTGATCCACACTGCCACCTAAAACATCCCTTAATATGACTGGTTGCATGTACTACATAGGAATTCTCAATGATTCGATCCTTATCTTCTATAATCGTAAAACAATGCATATGTCAGCCCAAAAATGGTTTACATAGTAGTTTTTGACATTACAATTAACTATGTCACATACTATTAACTCGACTTCCAACAACTCTAATGCTTGGCCATCATTGTGTTCTAATGTTGTAACTCATCTTTTGAACAACTTGACATACACTGTCTACTCGACACCTATATCACTTAGCACACACTAAATTGCTCAACACATATTGTTCGCTTGACACCTGAGTGACTTGCTATGCATAGACTTCTCAAAACATACTAGTGCTCAATACTAACTGTCATATTACTCGACATGCACTACGTTTCTACTAGGTAATGACTTAAGTGTTTTGTGACTACCTTGTCCAAATCAAAATGAGATCAACAAGTATCTTTCTCACCACATCATCTTCAACTAGTATGCATCCAAATCCTCTTATGCTGATTATCACATCTTTTATTCTTTTACTGTACCATTCAATGTGCTCTCCTTCTTGGATCCTCAAATAATCATACTTTCCTCTTAGTGTATTAGCCTTTTCCTTTTGGACATGCCTACCTTTTCCATAAAGAGTCTTGAGATTTTCCCAAGTTTTATATCTAGTTTTAAGGCCTTCTACATCAACATGTTCAACACACAAGAGAGTACTTACAAGGTCATCAATGGTAGTGTAATGTCTTAAATTGGAAGCATTTAAATTTAGTGACATTTTAGCACTTGTTTAGTGAGAGGCTTGTAGTTAATTTGCATTCTCTTATTTCTTCTCATCTCTCTTTGTTTCTTCTAGAAAAATTGGAGCAGGACCTAATAGATCCTCCATGAAATTCCTCTTTCTTGGTACAAAACTTGAGGTAGAACCTATTTACTTGGGTCCTCCCTTCCCTTCCTTTAGTCACTCCAAATCTCTTTTCTTCTCTAGAATTAAATTTTCTCAAAATATGTACCCAATTTCCCAAAACTAAGACCTGTTCTGGGACCCCAAGGGAATTCCAAATATTTTGGAACGTAGTTAGTAGAGATGCATTGCATCCCTCCCAGGGACCAATTTTGGGGTCTCCTCCTTGGGCTTGTATTAGGATTGATCTAAGGCATTAATTGATAATCCAATTAGACAACAACATAAAGTTTATTTTGAGACCTTTATACGAACATCCATTTGCCTCATTTTTCATCCACAAGTATTCTAAGCATGAATAGTTCACATGAAAATAAATCCTGTTGGTCTTAGATTGGTTTTGACAATTGAATGTCAACCTACTTAAGAAATTTCTAAGATGATGTTGAGTATAATATAGATGTCAAGCTACAGTATGTGCTAAGTCATAAGTTCAACAAGTGTCGAGAAAGTTTCAAGTGCCGAGTGATAATTGATCTTGAGCAAAGTATATGTGCCAAGCCAATATATGTGTTGAGCAAAGTATAGGAGCCAAGCAAGACAAAGTTACTATAGGAGCTGAGCAAGACAAAATTCCTATATGTGTTGAGCATTAGCAATCAGTAAGTGTCCAGTAACATAGAATCAACATATGAATTTGTGCCTTCACAAACTCAGATGTAAACCATTTTTGAGCCAACTCAAGATGAATCTCAAAGGATCTAAAAGACAAGATTGAATCTATTACATTCCCTATGTAATCAACATGTAGCCAATTAGAAAAATACAGAAAGCATGCAACCAATAAGAAAAGTGTAAAGAATTGAGCGGGAAGGATGGATGAATCTCGATCATAGAATCATACCTAACCCTAAGTCTCAAAAACCTTTATAAGGAGGTTGAAACCCCTTAATTCAGTGATGAGAGAGTCATAAGAGAATACATGAGTGAATGCAAGAAATTTTTTGAAGTGAAAGGCGTGTAAGGACTTAGAGGAAGTATAACATTGTAGAATCAAGTTGATCAAAATAGAGCATCAACACTATGAGCATAATTATATCAGATCAGGAATGATTAGATCAAATTGAATAGAACAAGGATCTGGAATCAATAATTGAAGATTGTAAGTCATTAGGTCAAGACATTCTATCATACTTTCTAACCATTGTATTAGGAGAATGAAAATCCTATGATGATAGGTTGGCTTAACAACTATTTTGTAGAACCTTTAACAAGGTGGTAAATCCTTTAATAGGGTGACATTCCAAGTGAATGTTTGTAAATCTTTTAGATAGGTCACTTTTAATAGGGTGTAAAGTCTTTAATAGGGCAAGCCTTTCATAGAGCAGACCATTGATGTTGGTCAAACTTTGTAACCTTACCAGTTACATATTGCTGTAGTGATAAGTTGTGGGTGTCATCCCCACCCCAGTTTTACCTTCCCATTTTGGAGGGTTTCTGAGTGACCAAATCTTGTGTTATCTATTTTCATGCATGTCTTTACTTTCATGTTAATTAGATATGTTATATGCATGTGAATAATCTTAGCTAAAAGTTTTAGAGGTTAAAATATTGTTATTTTTACATTTATTTTTTGTTTTTTTAATATTTTTTAGTTATTACATGTTAACATTAATTAAATTAATTATATTTTAAGTTTTTTTTAGTAGTTGATTATTTAAACTAGTTAGTTTTCCTTATAGAGTTAGATCTTGATATGTTAAAGATAAAAAGCTATATAGCATTTTTTAATGAAATATGTACATTTAATCATAAATGTAGATTTTACATGATCAAATATAGAAAATTCAAGTTGAGACTTAGATAACTAAAGTAATTACACTTGATAAAACATTAACATAGTACAAACCTAATAGATAACCAACATGTAACTTGAAACATTAGGTAGAATTAAACTATAATAAGTTCTAGTTGTTCAAACTTGAAAACTTAAAATTTAACCAACTTCAAACTTAGAAAACTTGGAAACTATAATAACATGTACATGAAACTTTGAAAAGACTTCAAGATAGCTAAAAATTAGTCACATTTTAGAAAACATTAAGATAGTAAACCTATATGTACTAAATAACATACATGCATATTTTTTGTTCACATACATGAGCTAGATGTAATAAATAACATGTGCATATTTTTAGTTACATTCAACTTTGTACATATTTATATACATACATGTTTTAAATTAAATTTAACTTTCAGTTTTATATGTACTTATGTATGTATATCTTAACTCTGCATTTATAGATATAGATCTTTGCATATATCATTATGGCATTTGGTACTAGTGGAGCACCTATGTCCTCAGGGGAGGCTACTGTTTAGGGAGAGGGTCTAGTGCTGAGTCAGGCACAACACATAGACTAGCATCATCCTCTGAGGAGAAACAACATTTGTTTCTAGATGCTATTGCTAGGTTATCTCATACTCTCAACTATCTTGATTCTACACTGTTGGCTTCTACCACTCTCCCTAATAGGGAGAAGATTATTTCTATTAGAGATGAGTTGTGCTAGATGATCGAGGTGATCTCTACATACAACTCATTTGATGATATTAGTATTGAGATATTTTACTCTTCCCTTTCTCAGAGTGTCATTGGACTATGAAGTATATACAGATTGATGGTGAGGTCTCCACTGCTATGGTGAAGATTATGTTTCCCTTTCATATAGATAGGCCTAGGGTTAGAGATTATTCAGTGATGAAGTGTACAGATCAGCTCATTACTCCACTTATATATCCTTGGTGGTTAGCTACGCATCATAGGTGGCCACAAAAGGATGAGTTTCCTTTTTATTTTTGCAAACAATTTTTTGTAGAATTTCATTTACAACATGATGTTGATTATACAGATTTTCTAGGTCATGCTGGATAGGGCCTCGACTCATTTTCAGAGAGATTTAGACCTGTGAACACCCGTGCACCCATTAATAAATAGCCAATGGTGGGTCCAAACCTTTTGGTCATGCTGAGAGGTCCATAGATGACTACTATAGGTTCGACTATTCCTAATGATATAGTTAGGAGTTAGATATTTTCTAGCATTGCCACAGTTGCCACACACTTACAGGAGATATCTTCAGATAGATGTGGCAAATATATGTTATGATCTCATGGTCCTATTTCGACAGGTGCATCCTCTAGCACATGAGTTGATAATCTATATGAGATAACATATATACCATCGCCACTAGAGGTTTTAGCTATATCAAATGTGGATGCATTGCATTGTATGGCATTTTATTTAGCATCTAATATTCTTGGTTCATATCAGGCTTTGTTGATAGTTACGAGGATTCCTCTTTGTGACATTGGTGGACACATCAGCCATATTTTGTCACGCACAACAAGATTACAACCCTCACACTGATAGGAGGATATCCCTGCACATTCTACAACACTTGCTCCTATAGAGGGCCATACAATACTTGTCCCCACAACACCTATCCCCACACCTATTTAGGATCTTGTAGCACCTATTCCTACATAGTTTGGCCTTAGAGCACCTGCATTCCATGATTCAGATATTATTCTATCACTACATGATTTAGATATTAGTTAGATTGACAGAGCATTACATGATGCTATGGTAAATATTGTAAATTTATATATATGTTTATATTTATTTGTTACTATAATTTACACATGTATATAGTTTTTTTAGCATACTCAAGATCTTTTATATGTATGTACTTAGGTCTATACATACATATTCTTTAGTGATTCAATTTAACCTGTGTACATGTACATGTGTGTTCTATAGGGTCTTAGTGATAGTCTGTTGCATTTTGGAGATCTTCAGACCCCGACAGATCTTACACGACATGAGTCACATGTATGTTATGCATTTTTTATTATATACTTGATAGATATACATTGTAAATATGATATAATACATGCATGTATACATGCATAATTTTATAATTTTACAAATTTCTTTCATTTGACACAAGGTTCAGATCTAGATCATAGAGCCTTTTGGGGTCAGGGATTAGGAGGGGGATGTGGTTGATCTTAGGTTAGATGTGTCTATTTCATTGATGTTGGGATATTTTTTATATATATACATGTAATTTCAGATACCTTGATATGGAGATGTATGTTATTTCAGATACTTTTATATGGATATGTATGTTATTTAAGATACATGTCCTATTTTAGATACTTTTATATGGATGTACATGTTATTTTAGATACATTTGATACATGTGGTATTTTAGAGACATTTGATGTGGTATTTTGGAGACATTTTATATGGTATTTTGGATAGATTTTACATACATTCAATACATTTTTTTTTGGATTCATCTCCTGTCTTATTTTGGTATGTATCATATTCATATCTCATCCATGAAATTGGTGTCGATTCATTAATATTCTCAATTTGCATTGAAAATTTGCATAAATCTCCACAATCTTCACACTGATTTTTGATGCATTGCACTTTGAACTCATCTGAATCTTCTAATTTATCACATAATATGGACTTCACAAATTATGTTGTACTACTAGGGATGACCAAATTAGGATCAAGTAATGCCATAACTTTTTTCTATGATTGCAAGTGTATACCAAATTCAACATGATTTCGACAACAAGTTTCATGCATCTTATTTATGCGTACAAAGGAAGGACACAAACTCTCAAACATTCTTTGACATATTTTGACATTTGAAAATTCTTTCTTGAATGTTTAAAATAATTCACTTTGAGTTATATCTATGAAATGTCTCTTGATCTTTAATTTGTATAGTATCACGTTTGTTGGAAGAAACATGAGAACATGTGGTCCAAAATCCAATAACTTATCTTTTTACATCTTCAAAAATTATGTCTTTTTGAGGAACTCTACAAATATTCACCTAGTTATTCTCAATGTTATCATCTAACATATTTTTCCTCTTGATGTATCTCTAAACAATTCTTCTAGATATATGTAGTACATCAAAAATTTCAAGTACCTATTTTCTATGTGTCAATTTTCTAATAGATATAGTAGTCATCAATGCTCTACGTGCATTACTCAAATCACCTCCTCGAGTTGTGTTGTTAATTTTGTTATAAGCATTTTGCAAGTTTTCAACTATTGTTTTATTAATTTTATGCACATGGTTTTTCTTGTTATCAACACCGAACAACTCCAAAAGAGGTCTCATATCTTTTCTCCTAAATAACTTGACAAATAATTGTGCTTGTCCAAATATACTTTTATCTTTGAAATATTCATCCCACATGTTTTGACAATGCTTTCTAATAGTGTTATCATTTATCATATCTTTAGATGGAATTTGGTTAAAAAGAAGTTCCTCATCCAAATCCATCAAATTTTCTATGCCTTCTAATTTTTTTCTATCATTAGAAGTGCAAATTTCTTCCTATTCATTACTTTCATTCTCTTCATGAATCTGATCCTCTTCAAGAATTTTCGTAGGTTGATTTTGGTTACATTTTGTATGACCTTTCATTTTGTCATCTCTTATTCTATCATATTTCCTTGATCTTTTCCTTTTACTGCCCATTGAATACTTTAATCTATAGATACAAAAACATTAATTTAGATTTCACTCAATACAAGCTAATGCTTCAATATAAAATACATAAAAATAAGTAGACAGTAAAAAACACCTTAAAAAAATTTGATCCTTTGTAGTTCTGATTAAATCTGTGAAATAGTTGTTGAAACGGCTTCAAAAATCATTATCTTCCAAAAATGCTCTTTTATTTTTTTTTATTTTCTATATTTATTGAAAAAAAGAAAAATCAAATTTTATTTTATATGAAACTGCCAAATTAACCACTGGCAGTTTGATAGGCCGATAGGGGTTACGACTGAAACCCTTTTAGCCAAAAGAGTTAAGGCTAAAACAGTTTTGGCCATAATTGTCTGTGTGGCATTCTAAGTGGTAGCCACACAAACAAAAATAAGAACTTCTATAAACATCTCGCTTTGAAGGCCAATTTGACCTACTAAAATGAAGTTTTTTAAAAAACTAAAAATATGCTTCTATAGGTCTTGGAGTCAAGATTATGATCATATTAATTTTTTTATTATTTTGATTATGGATAATATGTTATAATTTGAAAATATTACAAGTAGGTATTTTAAGATTCAGGAAGATGTCTATTCAAAAATAGAAAAAAATAGTAAATCATGTTCAAAAATTATTATTTTTTAATGCTACACTAGAGGAGAGAGTCTTCTTCAAGAATATGTACTTTGTTTTAAAAAAATGTAAATTTGATGGAAAAAGTTTGACAGGAGAAAAAAATGTCAATTTTTGATAACTTTGACTTTGACCAATTATAACTTGAAAAATATTAGCCGAATTTCAATTTTTCTTTTTTGGTGTACTAGGTATACATGTCAACTCCAACATATTCCATAATCAGACCAAAATATGATCATTTGCATATATTTTTTTGATAGGAAAAAAAACTCTATACTTTCAACATTTAAAAAAAATTCAAAAATAGACTTTAAAAATTCAAAAATAAATAAATTTTTTACTCAATTTAAAAAATAAAATTATAGACATAAATTTCATCCAATTTTACACATTTCATTAGTTTACATCATCTTCAAATTCTAAACAGAAGTGCCACTTTTATGTCGTTAAAGTTGAAGAGTTTAAATTCTGATATCACTTTCCTTTATAAAAGGTGACACAAGTTTGTGGTTTGTGTTTTTACCCATTGATTGTGTTTGATAACTCATTTATAGTTTTTTATATTCTAGGGTGCATTTTCATCCCCTCTTTATTTCAATATGAATTTCCATTCTTCCATATTTCAATTTTTATATCTTCATTAAACCCTTTCTTTGTGGAGGTGAGGGAGAAATAAGTCCAACCAATTCACCCTTTTACACTAGGTTACAAAGTGATATTTACTTCATGTCAAATGAGGCCTAAATTAAGAGGTGAATTTTGGTTTTCATCATTCATGTATGGTTAGGGTTTTTGACCCATTTCCCTCTACACATTTTGGTGAACTTGATGAGTCCTCTCTTTTTTCTTTTGGATTTAGATTACACTTAGCATTATTAATCTGAACATCTTTTGGTGTATGGATATTTTTCTTAATATACTTTTAATTACATCTCTTTATAGAACTTATGAACTATATGAGAGTGTATTTCATTTCATATTGTTTACAAATCTTCATGCTTTCCTTGCTTACACTATTATGACATTGATAAACACATATTTCCCTTGTTTCAAATCTATAGTTAGGTCTTTATGTGCTTTGTTGATTTCTTCTCTAGATTATGTGAGAACCTTAGTTGATGATAACCCTAATCCTTTTCCTGACCCTCCTCATTACTCTCCTTCTTAATCTCGTAGCAATTCAAAAACATATGTTCAAGCTCAATACATAATTCATGATGAGGATGTTCAATAGTTCTTTGAAGTATTGCCTCCACCCCATCCTCCTATTCATGATGATATTAAGGGGAAGCAAAAGGACACCTTTCTTGCTCCTCCCTTTTTTTTTGCCTTACACTATGTTTTCTCATGATTACCATGAAACCTCTCCTCCTATTGATATTTTTCAAGATAAATATAGTACTAGACATAACATGGTTATTAAAAGAGGTTATAAAGGCTTAGGGATTGACATTAGTAAAAAAGGTATTAAATATCCTATTTATATATTTCCAAAAGAGGAAAAACATGGTATAGGATTTTTCAAATATTCTGACAATAGTGGATTATCCTTTTATACCTCCTCTTCATCTTTTACTACTAAATCCTAATCTTGATTATCCATATACTTGTGAAAATATAGCTAAGAGAGAGTATGTTAAATTAACCAATGCTAACAAGAAAAACTTTCTAACTCCTATCCTCCTAGACTAGGTCGATCTAGGTCAAACTACTCCCTGATCATTCCAGATCTTGAGGCCCAAAAGTTGTCAAGCATTTAATTACTTTTTGACCATTACCCAATCAATTTGTATTGTTTTCCTGCTCAAAAACTCATATATAAGGAGGTTTTTACACATTTCAAGGTGAATCTTTTACATTTAATTTAATTTCATATCTTTACCCTATATTTACATATTAATTGGGATAATTGTATTCACATAGCATCTAGATTTACATTTCCTAAGAAATTAGTTCAATTTCACATTCACACTATCCTATTAAGGGCCTAAGAGAGTGTATTTCTTTGTATACAATTACTCTTTATAGCCCGAATTTAGTATTAGCACCCTTCTCCCTTTGTGTCCTAGCTAATCTAATTTGGACAATAAGTGGAATCATACTTTAAAATACCCCTCTTGCCCTTGCACACACATATTTGAATCGCTTGGTACCTTGTAAAGTGGAGGCCTACATCCTATTAAAGTGCTTCAATTTTACCACTAAACAATTGGTACCATTTTCCATTTGTATATAGAGGAAAATTCCTCTTTAGGAATTATCCCTTATACATGGGACGTGTTACAATTTCTTCATGATTTTACTTAGCCTTTTCTTTTCACCTATAGGTTGGGTTCCTTATTATGTGGAATAATGAGGATCTGGAATCACCCAATAGGTTTATCTTTTGTGTCCCTTTAAAAGGGGGGAAAGGCTTATTTATTTCATTTCTTTTTAGGATATCTCTATATTTTTTTTGGGAATATCGTGTGCGAAGATTAGTATGTTATCCCTTATCTTATATGTTTGTTCTCTGTTTCTAGGAATCCCCTTTTTCTCTCTTGGAATTTTTGTTCCTTTTATATAGCGATGTCCTTTCTTGTATACCTTAAAGTGACTATCTATATGGAAATCACTAAGGGGATTAGTGTGTTCCTTTCTCCTCATCTATTTCCCCTTGATTGTATCTTCTTGTGATCTTTTCTAGTATTTGTTGTTCCAACTTTATGCTTGAGAGATTTTTTATTACATGATGATCTTGTTGAGATTATGCGTGTTGTACACATTGCATAATATTTTTTATATTGTATTATGTATATGTTTCACCTAGAGAAATTCACAACATGTAGAGATTCCCATGGAATCTTCTTTATGAATTTTAATGATAATATTTGATGTAATTATTTAATATTTAAAAATAATAATAATACAAATTGAACTCTAATTAGATAATATTTTTAAGTCCATAGGCTTATTTCTTAGAGAATCATGGTTAGAATGTTATGACTTTTTGACATTGTTGGATGTTGTATAATGAGAAAGCGATTTTGAAAAATTCAATAATTGGTAAGCCTGTGAGTAATTTAGAAGCAACCTCTTTTTGCCCCCATTCATGGGCCATTTGGCATTGCCACCAAGTTTGGGAAATCTTGTGTCACTTGTTCTTCACGAGACCTTTGTTTGTGTGATTTACTCCCCCAACAATCAAAATTTGGCGCCCACATGGTACAATTAACCCCACAACATAGTGTTTTCCATTAACGTAGGTGTTGTTTAAGAAAATAAATTTGGCACTTTTCTAGGTTTTGTGGCATGATTTGTTACCATGATGTAGGTAGTTTGAGAGGCAGATTTCAACCTCATTGAAGGCTAACTTTTCATATGAAAGGTAGGTTTGGTTTTATCAAAAACAATTTCACATTATTTACCATGTGAATATGTGCGAGTGAGAAGCAAGGTTTAAATTTAATATGTGTAGATGACATGGGGAGTGAAACTTTGCTAGTAGAAGTCTAAGATGAGATCA